>BLKR01003299.1:0-151739 GCA_011170035.1 Teleogryllus occipitalis
AATTCAAGGTGAGAAACTGCATTGGATATACTATTTTAAGATCTCGTGAAAAAATATAGTCAAGCAGTGATCTTAATGAGGGATATAATACTTATTTGAACTAGCTTGAAGAAAGCACTACAAATTCGAATCACCCCTTCAGCATAATTGAACTGTTTTCATTTCAAACAATTAAAATTATGATCTACATTGTTGATTATCAAATTCAATTCACTGCACTGTTCTTTTCTGGTAGGTTACGGTAAAGTAGCAGAAAAACACATTTTTGTAAAGAAGTCAATTATTTTTTTACTTAGTAATGATATTTGTTAATTTGTTTTGTTTCAGTTCTCTATGCCAGAGGCCTCAAATAGACATTCCTCACATTGTAATCTACAGGATGAGATCTTCTTGAACATTCTATTACGTTTTTGCTGGTTTGACACTTTTCTATTCTACCCCAAATGTTCAGAGCCTGTAGAATCTGGAACTGTATATGAATTTATTTGATATTCTAATTACTTGATATTCTATGTGATTGAATTACAAAAGTGTACCTCTTTGCTCAGTAATAATGTTAAATAAGAATAGTTTGTATTGACAAAGGTGTATTATATTCTTATCAATTACAAGGCAACATATAGAATAAGTGGCGGAGGATAAGAGGGTCTTGAAGAAAAAGATGTATTACAGGCTTAATATGGAAATGGAAAAACTGGTAAGAGGGTGGGGTTTAACATGTGAGAGTTCTCGCACAAGTATGCTAGTATGCACTTAATGAAGCTACATTTATGAACAAAAACCAAACACAGGGCCATATCATCATTTGCTCAATGGCCCTGGGAAAGAAGACAACAAATGTATTCAATCATGGGACACTGACCCAGAAGCTGAAGTATATTATTTGTTACAAATGTATTTAGTCTTTTAAAATTATACCACAGAAATATTAACAAATTCATTAAATATTATTGTTAAAATAAATAATATTTTCCTTTCTGATAGATCAGTATAGCCTCTAATTTTATAGGAACAATTGTGCAGCAGGAAAGAGTTTACTTGGCACTTAGACTTGACTATTAATTTTAATTGTTTAATGTCATCTGTCAATGTGTTGTAAAGTTATGAAGACATACTATTATATGTGGAATTCTTCCAGCAACTTCTTAACATTGACATCTGAAAAATATTATTCTTACATGTTGTAATTATAAATACCTGCATTGCATGGAAACATGTCCCCACTAAACTTCTGATTTGTAATAAACAGGCAAGGCAATAATAAGATTCAAGGCTAAGTGAAGAGAGACTTACAGTTATCATATGAATGGAGTTTTGAATATTGTTTGTATATTTTATTTCTGCAAGCAAAAAACAACTATTTGGGGACTTGACTCGCATCACATTGTAAAGCTGCCTCAATAAATTTTATTTTCGTTGAAAGATATTGAACATTGTGATCAATTATGTAAATCATTTGCATGCACCTACACAGCTATTTTTCAGCAGGATCTGACCGTACTTATTATTTATTTATCTCGTTTCAACACAAGTGTCAGGCTGAACGAAGAATCATGTCCCACCAATGACAGGTAGTGAGGCAGGTGGAGTCTCAGGCGGCGAGGATTGAATAATGGAAGAAGTAATATAAGGATTACGTTCAGGATAAAATAAAAGTGGGTCTGAAGGGGGATGAGCCTTGGGAAGGGCACTGCCGAGGTTGTGAAAGGTTGTGTTTAGCAAGCCCACGACCAAGTTCAAATCTTTCGGCAAGGTTCAGATGAAGACCATGCCGGGTGACGACTAAGTGTTTTTCTGGTATTTAAAATATGATCGCTACAAAACTACACAGCTAGTACACACATAAGTGAGATCACAATATTGGATAATTATTTGTACAACGTTCTTTAGATGTTGAAAAATATTTAACATCTAAATTTAAAAAAAAAAATTAAATGTCACTGATTAAGCCAAATGTCACATTACCCTTTTTTTAAAAAAAAGAAAGCAGATCTCGATAATGAACACAAATTAAATGTATCGACTTGCGCAGAAAAGATTTTAAACGCGACTTACAATTCACAGGCAGACACATGCACACAAAATACACATGCACACAAAAGTGACAATTTGTTTAAACACATTGGGTCCAGAAATTCAGATGACAAGGTAAAAAAATTGACGGAGAGAATTGAGTTGAAAATTCTCTAATAAGTCGTCCTGCTTCATTTGGATCGTGTTCGAATTAGCATCGCCTTTATTGTGTAATAATAGATGAATAGTAATTGATTCCTGTATAAACATCACTTTCGTCCTTGTTACTGTTTACAAAATGTTTATTTTTGCAATAAATGCTTCATTTATTTTTCTTATTATTTTAAGAGGTAAAGATGGGGCAACTGATACTTTCTTGGAAATTTTCAAATGTATTCATAATATAGAAAATAATATTACATCACCATTTGCTAAATAATACGAGAATAGTGTGCGAATTACTTTTCGTTTACGTTACAATTTGTGACATTCTCTATAAAATAAAATTTCGTTAACTAATTTGCGCAGTTTGATTTCCCATCAATGATTGATCGTTAGTTTCCGAGCGCGTCAGCTTAGCTCATTAGTCCCGAAAGAGAAGTGCGTGCTTTTTCCTCGGAAGATGGCGGTGATCTTCCCCCGCTGGATGGCGAGATGCGGCGACGATCTATCGTCGGCTAGCGGAGTTTTTCCCTACTAGGTATCTCCCAATAGCGGGGCTCTAAGCTTCCGACTGTGCTCCTGGCATGTGTGTTAGTGTGTGGGTGTGTGTGTGTGTGTGTGTGTGTGTGTGTGTGTGTGTGTGTGTGTGTGTGTGTGTGTGTGTGTGTGTGTGTGTAAGGGGAGAGGATAGAATCAGGGAGAGGTAGGAAAGAACGCGCGCGGTCCGTGGCCCGTTTTTTAGGGTACTGCTCCGGCATTCGCCTGGTGTTGATCGGAGAAACCACGGAAAACTATCGATCAGAGCAACCGGCCGCTAGAAATCTCCTCCAGACAGCGACTGAATTCGATCTAGCTGACAAGGTAGTGTCGAAAATCCTGCCCAGGACCTCGTGGACTCGAACGTAGGACCTCCAGGTCAGAGGCGCTGCAGTGGCATCAGTTGATGCCTTGAGCCCCATCTCCCGGTGATTTCTCATCAAATACTGAATAGATTTTTTCATAGCTACAGAATAGAAAAATGCTGTAGGAAGTACAGTTGCCTTAATTTTACTGTTTGTACTGTATTTTTGTAACTAAAAAGTGTTTCAAAGTGTTCATAAGCTATTTTGGGAGAGTAGGATTTCTCGGAAAATAACGCCGGCCACGTGAAAATTTAATTCAAAAATGTCCATTTAAATTATAATATAAATATTCATTCTGCGGCGTATAGTACTCTGTTCTGCAAGCAGCGCAGCGGAGAAACTGGGAATTGATCTCGTGAAACAGATGCTTGCGTACGATCCGAGATGTCGCTGGGGGTCCATGATGCGATGACATAAATGAGCCGCTGTGCAGCCTATTCGGCTTCAGCCAATGATTTTCATGTACTAGTTTGCGTCACAATATTACCGGGAATTTTTAATGTAGCCAGATACCAAAGTAATATTACATTGTTAAATGTCATTGAAACAGATATATGAAGTCTTTTTTTAATGTTACATCTTTTATTTCAACTACACTTTTATAATGTTCCTTTTGATTGGTCACCGTTGAAAATTTTCATTTTATGACATTTTCAATTTTTTTTTAAAACAATGCATTTAATACGTCCGCTTGTCTGTCTGTGAATAAGACGAACTCCTAAAACGTACACAGAAGATTTTCTCCAGTAGATTGTAGATTTTGAATAAGCCCCCTATATATATATATATATATATATATATATATATATATATATATATATATATATATATATATATATATAAATAAACTAAATGAGAACTACCGTTTAAATTTGTTTGCAGAAACGATTGGGGCAAGAAATATCGTTCAATTACGAACAAGCCAGCACCGGGAGAGGTGGCTCAATGATGTCACTGCAGTACCTCTGAAAGTATGTCCTAGGTTCGAGTCCTGTCGGTGGTAGGATTTTCGACACTAGGTGGATAGCTAGGTCGAAATAAATTGCTGTCTGGAGGAGAATTCTAGCGGCCGGCTGCTCAGATCGCTAGTTTTCCGTGGTTCCTGCGATCAACACCAGGCGAATGCTGGAGCAGTACCCTAACAATCGGGCCACGGACCACGCGCGATCTTTCCTTCTTCTTGCTTGGCCTATCCTTTCCCTTGACATGCACTACACTACCACAGTACTTGGGAGCTTAGAGCTTGTCCCAGTGGGAGACACGCCCCTGTGGTGGGTTGCACCTAGAGGGAACCCCAACCCGCCGTGTAGGTCAGCGCCGGATCTCATCATCCATCTTGTTAAGAACACCGCCTACTGCCGCGATTGATTGATTGATTTTTTCGTGTTTCCAGGCGCGTCAAGTACTTCTGTCATTAGTCCCGTTAGTGTAGTGCATGTTTCTTTGGGAGATGGCAGTGATCTTCCCCCGCTGGATGGCGAGATCCGGCGCCGACCTACCGTCGGCTAGTGGGGTTTCCCCCTAACCAGGACTCTCCCACCAGCGGGCACCGCCCCAGTCGGGACAAGCTCTAAAGCTCCCGACCGGTCTCCCGGAATATGTGGTAGTGTAGTGCATGTTAATGTCAGTGTGTGTGTAAGGGGAGAGGATAGGACAAGGAAGAGGAAGGAAAGATCGCGCGCGGTCCGTGGCCCGTTTGTTGGGTCACTGCTCCGGCATTCGCCTGGTGTTGATCGGAGAAACCACGGAAAACTACCGATCAGAGCAGCCAGCCGCTAGAATTCTCCTCCAGACAGCGACTGAATTCGACCTAGCTGAAGAGCTAGTGTCGAAAATGCCTACTGCCGCGATAAAAAGTATGCACTACACTCACGGGACTCGTGATCATTGCAGTTGACGCGCCCGGAATAAAGAAATAATCATCAATCAACCTGAATCTCCGATCGCCTTTTACTATTTCACTATGCAGTAGAGAGAAAGTTATGTAATGCTGCGCGAAAAAAAAGGCGAATTTTCGGCAGAAAAACGCTTATTGCCGGACTCTGGTAACGAAAACGTTTTTAAATCCAGTTGCTAAATTTAGAAAAAATCCTTTAAACGTTGTGTGGCCAGAATACAGGTTTTGTGGAACCTTGTACCGAAAAATCGAATGACGGTCAACGTCTGTCCGTCTGAAAATAACGCTAGCAGCCGATTTTCTCCAAAATTGATAATCTCCAATCGATCTGGCTGATGTCGGGGCTCCTTGAATTTGAAACCCTTATTTTAATTTTTGAGAGTACTTTACATGAAGCCCTTGCGACATTTTCCAATAAAAAATGGTTCCATCGTTTTTTATTAACTCTTCTTGTTGCATAGTGTGAAGGACGTTTAATAGAGTGGTGTACGTCTCATGTTCGTTAAAAATCCCGATTTTTCGAATATTGCAAAAATTCAATTTTTTTCGGCGTCTTTCTACAACTACAATTATATATATATATATATATATATATATATATATATATATATATATATATATATATATATATACACCCACACACACACACACGCGCTTAGTGAAATCTGTTCCTTGAATCAATTTTGAAATAAGGTCATGTACAATTGTTCGAAAAGTTGACTACTCTTCGCGTAATTTTCCATCGTGTACCAGCTCGTTCTCCAGAAAGTGTGTGCTGTTTTAGTACCACTAGTCAAAGGTGTCTTTACACATTAAAAGTTATGTATGAGATTACGTAGTGATTTTTGACGCACCTCTATAAGCGGAAAATAATTAAAGAAATCGTTATCTCCCTCAGTTTAACTTGATTAAAAATGTTGACAGTTTAAAAACCCAATATTTCAATGAGCACAGCTGCAACAAGGCAAACTGTGCCACATCGAAAGAAGCATTGTCACTTCGTATTTAATTCCTTGATATGACATGTCGCCTGATAGCCGCTTGACCAGGGTCAAATATACCCCCGAATCATACGATGTTATTTGTTTCATCTCCTTGTTCCAATAACCTTTCTCCCGTGACTGTTATCACCGAGTGTTGAAATTTTGATAAGTATAATAGTTGAATAATAAAGTATATTCCATAATATAGAACTCAACCAGTACATATAGAATGAGTTGTTTTTATAGTGTATGTTGCAGCAATATGTTCCCTGTTTCATAATTGGCAAACTTATATTGCTTTCTTAAATAGTACTATTACGTAGTGTAGAGATTTTGTTTTTTTTTCGTATTTTTTCCTTAAAAATGGCTCTAAATTTTTCAATGGAAATTGCTATTAAGGACTAGGTTGTACTCTTCTTTAATATTCTTAAAGTAATATTTCGGTTCCACTAATAAGAAGGCGAAAAGTTGAGAAAATGAAAAAAAAAATGTACTTTGGGTGACGATAGATGGCAGCTGATAAGAGAATGGCACAAGATCATAAAGCCAGTCCACACCAAGGAAATTAGAAAACGTTACTACGAGAAAGCCTATGCTATTCTGTAGCATCGCTAGTTACTCTCTCGCACACCACTTGGAATAAAGAACTACATACCACTTATTGAGAAAGTTATGACGGCGATTTTCCGTAGAAAGAATTGAATTCAAGGAACCTTTTACTGAAAACGTGGATGATTCTTGTTCCTATGTGAAGCAAATTATCCCCTCTAACTTGTTTCATCAGAATCCATGATTTTTAGGTCCATGACACCGAGAAATTGTTTTATGGCAAAACGTCTGCCTGTTGATCTGTCTGTTCGTCAGTCCGACAGTTCCTCGAAAACAACGCTAGGGAGCTAAATCGTAGGTAGAGTTGTCACCAAAATTGTTTTCTCCGATTGATTTGGCTGATGGCGCGGTCCATTCAATTTGAAATGGAAATTTTCATTTTCAAGGGTACTTTACATGAAGCTCCAATGCTTGTTTTGTTTCTCCAATTGATTTGGCTGATGTCGTGGCCCATTCAATTTGAAATGGAAATTTTGATTTTCAAGGGTACTTTACATGAAGCCTTTTTTTTCGTTTCTCCAATTTTTTCTATTTAATTTTTACTTTTTTATATTCGTACGTATATATGGAGTAGAATATTTAGTGTAGAGAAAATTGATAATACTGCGGCAAAAAGTGCTTTTTTTTCAACAGAAAAACTTGTTTTGTGTCTCCCTGACACTGTAAAAAAGAGGTTTTTTCTTACTTCATGTAGTAAATTATTTTTTCTAATATATAGCGTAATCAGAATCTACATTTTGTTGTTCCTTAATGACGAAAAAGCTTTTTTTTTTTCAAAACGTCCTCTTTTTCTGCCCGTCCATCTGTGAACAACACTACTGCTAAGCTATTCGTAGGATTTGTTACAAAATTAATATTCCTAGGTTGATCTGGCCCGACTTGAAGCTCTGCTATTTTGAAAAACATTCTTTAAATTTCGGGATTTCTTCTCGTGAAATCCTCGGGGCATTTTAAAATTTTCACAAAACTGGCTCCACATTTTTTCCTTAAAAAATCTTGTAAGAACAGTGTGAAAGACACTTCTAAAGATAGCATAGGTTTTTTTTCCACTGCCAACACTAAATTTTCGAAAAATGAAAACATGCGACTTTTTTGAACCGCCTCTTACTACTATTACTGATTGAAGATAGATATTTTTCTTCAAATTAAATTTGTTCTCCACAATTAGATCTTTAATTAATGCCTGACCATTTTTTGAACATTTTAGTAGTTTTCGCGCAATATAAAGTGAAACATGGGCAATAATACAAATAAGATTTCATCAATAGCAGCTCAATATTTTAGCTGGTGGGGGAGGGTCCCAAACAGGTATCTCCCACCAGGGGGGCACCGCCCCAGCCAGGACAAGCTCTAAGCTCCCGACCAGTACTCCGGCATGTGTGGTAGTGTAGTGAATGTAAGTATAAGTTCGTGTAAGGAAGGGGTATGGTAGGACAAGAAATGGGAAGGAAAGATAGCGCGCGGTCCGAGGCTCATTTGTTAGGGTCCTGCTTCGGCATTCGCCTGTTGTTGATCGGAGAAACCACGGAAAACTACTGATCTGAGCAGCCGGACGCTAGAATTCTTCTCCAGACAGCGACTGAATTCGACCCAGCTGAAAAGCTAGCGTCGAAAATCCTGCTGCCGTTGGGACTCGAACCCTAGGACATCCTTGTCAGCGTCACTCCAGTGATATCAGTTGATATCCTGAACCACCTAAACCGGACAAAGAACACACACAGATTGACGGACAGGCGGTCGGACGGAAGGACAGACGAACGGATAGACGAACGGATAGACGAACGGACAGACGAACGGACAGACGAACGGACAGACGAACGGACAGACGAACGGACAGACGAACGGACAGACGAACGGACAGACGAACGGACAGACGATTCAGCGGATTCGGTGGTACAACGGTTAGCGTATCGGGCTGTTGTAGCCAAGTTTGCGGGTTCAAACCCGATCAAAGCCGTGGGTTTTTAAGGCCGAAAAAATTCTCCTTACGCCTTCCTTCGGAGAGGAAGTGAAGCCAGCTGTCCCATGTAGTAGATTTACTGCATGTAAAAGATTCTCAAGCCTAAAAGATTCTGAGCTAAATTCAAATCGCCTGTTTCATCGCCGTACATAATACCTTCTTTCTTCGCTAGACGGTGAAAGGTGCGTAGTGAAATTTGCGTGGTCAGCCGAAAGAGCGGGCTGATGGCCCGAGTCTCGCCACGTAAAATAAGGCATTAACTAACGGGCGATCGGACGGACAGACATACGGATGGTTGGACATTTTGAAAAAGAAAAAAACTTTCGGTATCAGGGGAACCCAAAACGTGTATTCCCGTTGAAATCTCGAAATCGATTTTCTGTAGCACCACATATATTTATACTACGTATATTACTCTGTATGTACAGGTATATACACGAGAAAGGAATATACTTCGTATATTACTACATATGTACGCACGTACACAAACAAGTAAAAAAACTTTTTTCAGTATCTGAGTTCGCTCCTAAAGCGTGCATTTCGTTGAAAATCTCATACTTTTTTAATATTCCATGAAAGTAACTACATTACGTGTTTAGGATAAAGTAGAAGCTAAAATTAGGGGATATTTCCTGTCCGCTGTCGCGGTCAGTGCTGCAGAAAAGATATGCGCGCATCACATATCTTTCACTATACTACGTATTTTAGTCCGTATGTACATGTACCTATACGAGAAAGTAATATACTACGTATATATAACATACATAGAAACGTGCGTAATATATACATATATACGTACGTATACAAAAAAGAAAACTCTTTTTTCGGTATCTGAGTTCGTACCTATAGCGTGCATTTCGTTGAAAATCTCATACCTGTTTAATATTACACGACAGTAATTATATTAGGATAAAGTAAAAGATAAACTTAGGGAATATTTCCGGTCCGCTCTCGCGGTCAGAGCTCCAAGGCGCGGCGCGTGGCGGAGCCATGCGGTGCCTGGGCGGGTGGCGAGACGGACGCGCGTGGCCTTTGAGCGCCGTGGCCTTTGCCTTGACCCCTGGGGTCTTTGCCCCGGCGGGCGCCTCGTCTCCCTCCGCAACCGCAACCGCCCTCCCAAAACCCTCCATTCCCACCGGCCCAGTTAGCCCACAGCCAGCCAGCATGGCCGAGAGGTGGCTCAGGGCATCAATTGATGTCACCGCAGGTCCCCTGAGCGAGAGGTCCTATACATGGGTTTTCATAACGTGGCACGTGAGGGACTTTTTTTTTCGTCTACTTGACGCAACGCGTCTCCAAGCCCCTTAAGGGGCGTTGAGCGCTTTGCACTCCATTAATGTGCTTTATTTCTGGAGTAATCCTCCGTTACTGTGTAATTATTGCTAAACCATTTTTTTAAAATGTCGATGTTCGAAAACATCGATAGTGATGTATTTTTTACGATAATGTATTAATTTTAAACATCGATATTTTCTTGGCGATGCCTCATCCCTACCTGGGAGTTTGGATGTCTCCTTTTCACTTTTTTACTTTCTCGCTACAAAGTAGAGAGAAAGTTATGTAATGCTGCTTGGAAAAATTGGACTTTTCGGAGAAAAACTTTTATTACAGGGCCTTGGTAACGAAAAATCGGTTAAATCCAGTTGCTAAATTTAGTAAAAAAGTCTCTAACACGTGGTGTAGCCAGAATCCATGTTTTGTGGGTCCTTGATAACGGAAAATGTATTGACGCTAAAACGTCTGTCTGCCTGTATGTCCGTCTGTGAACAACGCTTACGGCTAAACCGTTCAACCGATTTTCTCCAAAATTGATATTCCGCAATCGATCTGGCTGATGTCGCGGCCACTTGAATTTGAAAACGATTTTTTAATTTTGAGGTGTATTTTACATAAACCCCCTAGGACATTTCAAAATTTTAATAGAATGGAGCAAGTCTCATTTTCGTTGAAAATCCTGAGTTTTCGAAAATAGCAAAAGCTCAAAAAATTTTCGGCGTTTTTTCCGCGTCTACAACTACAATTATGAAGTTAAATATTTTTCCCCACAAGTAAATCTGTTCTTTAAAGTTAGATTTTGAAATAAGGTCATGTACAATTTTTCGGATATCTGAGTACTTTTCGAGTAATTGTGAGAGAAAGTAGGTGCTGTTTTCGTATCACTAGCTTTTGGTTGATTAGTGTTTCCAGGCGCGCGACTGCTGTAGTCATTAGTCAAACATTGTACTGCACGTTTTCCTCGTAAGGCTGCTGTAATCTTCCCCCGCCGCATTGTGAGATCTGATACCGACCTACACGCCCGCTAGCGGGGTTTTCCCCAATCAGGTATCTCCTATCCGTTGGGCACCGCCCCAGCCAGGACAAGCTCTAAGCTCCCGACCGGTCTCCCGGAATATGTGGTAGTGAAGTGCATGTTAGTGTAAGTATGTGTGTAAGAGGAGAGGATAGGACAAGGAAGAGGAAGGAAAGATCGCGCGCGGTCCGTGGCCCGTTTGATACGGTACTGCTCCGGCATTCGCCTGGTGTTGATCGGAGAAACTACGATCAGAGCAGCCGATCCATATAATTCTCCTCCAGACAGTGGATGTCGAAAATCCTGCTACCGTCGGTATTCGAACCCAACACCTCACGGTAAGAGGCACTGCAGTGACATCAGTTGATGCCCTGAGCCACCTAAGCGGGTACCCGTGTGGTCGAGGGGGGTTAATCTGCGTGGAGGTGTACAAGCTAAATTCAGCGTGTCATCTTTCCCAACGAGATGCCAAATTTGCTCCGTGATTTGCAAGCTTGTGTCATAGAAATCTTGTTTGGCGCAGTATCAACGACATAATGTGCTCATTATTCATGGACCCATTTATTAATAGGACGAAGCTGCGAGGGGAGAGAAGACAGGGATTGCGGAGGGGGCCGGGGAGGGGGGGACGGAGGGGGGACGGAGTGGTAGCAACTATTGCTTGACACGTGCCAAGCCACGTTACCAGGATCCCCGCTGTAGAACAAGCAAGAGTCTAAATATCATGGTGGAAAGAAATGGGCGAGCCTTTGCGCATTGTATCCCACTTCAGCCAATGAGCTTCAGGCACCAGATTGCGTCACAAACTGAGCGGGAATTTTAAATGCAGCCAGATACCAAAACTTGTTACAAGTCATTGAAACATATGAACCTTTTTTTTTTAATTTTGCATATTTTACTTTAATTACACATTCAGCGTGTTATTGTTCTTTGAAAACTGTCTCTTTCATAGTGTTTTTCGACACTTCTCGCTCTCCATGAAACATGGCGGCCTGTTTTTCAAACGAAGTGTCCGTGTTGTGGTCACGTGGTTCGTGTCGAAAAACCGGTGCTGTGCAGAAAGAGCCAAAAATCGGCACGCCGGAACAGCCCACCTATATCTTTCCACCTTGCTAAAAACGAAGACAAAGTGATCGTTACAGCTGTAGATCGTTACTAACTAAACTAACAGTTTTAAGATTAACAAATTGATGTTCAATCAATATTCAAAACCTTATGTTCAGTTTTAAACATGCCTTCATGTTTATACAGTAGAAATAAAATTTGAAAATATTATTTTAAAATGAATTTTAATTTTCTATTTGATATAAATTAGTAAATGCTTCTATAAGTTTTATTTTTATCCCCGAAATTCACAAAACACATTTTAAATCCCATTTTCAACAAACATTATGTCGGATTGGTACTTATATAAAACTAGTAGTGCTAAATCAGCACGTACATTCTCGCCCTATTTTTACGTAAAATTATGCAAAAAATTCTTACATTTTCGAAAAATTGTACATGACTATATTTCAAAATCTACCTTTAAGGAACAGATTTCATTAAGGAAAAAAAACTGTCTTTAATATTTTAGTTGTAGGAAGACTCCGAAAAATGTTGAATATTTGCAATTTTCGAAAAACCAGTTTTCAACGAACTTGAGACCTGCACCATTCTTTTAAATGTCCATCACACTTTCCAAAAATAATATTAAATCAAAAACGATATAGCCATATTTTTGACAATTTCGAAAATGTCCCAGGGTTTCACGTAAAGTATCCCCCAAAATGAAAATATCGATTTCAATTCGAGACGCCGCGACATCAGCCAGATCGATTGGGGAAAATCAGTTTTGGAGAAAATTGGCTGAACGGTTTAGCCGCTAGCGTTGTTCACAGACCAATGGACGGACAGACAGACGTTTTGCCGTCATTCGAATTTTCAGTATCAAGGACGCACAAAACGTGGATTCTTGCTACACCACGTGATAAAAGATCTTTCTTTTTTAATTTAGCAACTGGATTTGTCCACTCTCTACTCCGTAGCGAGAAAGTAAAATTTAATCCCCCATCATAAAACTGTGACATAGTAGTACTTATATTTTTACCTCTATGTAACTCGTTGATTAAAACAGTTCGTATGCAACAATAATTGCCAAACTAGGAAAATATTGAGTTGTGATCGTTATTTTATAATATTTCATGGAAGTGGAAGGTGGAGGTAGAGGTAGAGGTAGAGGTAGAGGTAGAGGTAGAGGTGGAGGTGGAGGAGGTGGAAGTGGTGGAGGTAGAGGTGGAGGTAGAGGTGGAGGTAGAGGTGGTGGAAGTGGTGGAGGTGGAGGTAAAGGTAGAGGTAGAGGTAGAGGTAGAGGTGGAGGTAGAGGTGGAGGTAGAGGTGGAGGTAGAGGTGGAGGTAGAGGTGGAGGTAGAGGTGGAGGTAGAGGTGGAGGTGGAGGTAGAGGTGGAGGTAGAGGTGGAGGTAGAGGTGGAGGTAGAGGTGGAGGTAGAGGTGGAGGTAGAGGTGGAGGTAGAGGTGGAGGTAGAGGTGGAGGTAGAGGTGGAGGTAGAGGTGGAGGTAGAGGTGGAGGTAGAGGTGGAGGTAGAGGTGGAGGTGGAGGTGGAGGTGGCGGTGGAGGTGGAGGTGGAGGTGGCGGTGGCGGTGGAGGTGGAGGTGGAGGTGGTGGAAGTGGTGGAGGTGGAGGTGGTGGAAGTGGTGGAGGTGGAGGTGGAAGTGGAGGTGGAAGTGGAGGTGGAGGTGGAGGTGGAGGTGGCGGTGGAGGTGGATGTGGCGGAGGCGGTGGATGTGGAAGTGGAAGTTGAGGTGGTGGTGGTGGTGGAGGCGGCGGAGGTGGCGGTGACGGTGGCGGTGGCAGAGGCGATGGCGGCGGCGGCGGCGATGGCGGTGTCGAGGGCAAGAAGGGTGAGGAGCTGATTTCTCTTTGGGCGGCGTCGTCAGAACGCAAAGCGCCCGTCTGTGGGAGCGGGTGGGGAGGGGGTGAGCGAAGGAGCGACCCTGTCCTTGGCCGTGGGCTTATCGCCCATGGGCGGCGGGGGGCGGAGCGGCGGAGTCGTTGACCGCTGGGCGGCTGGGGCGAGCGGCTGTTCGGCCTTGCGCAAGCGGGCGGGATCAGGGGGCACTGCCGCAGGAGAGGCAATCGAGATAGGGCGGCGCTACTAATTCACTTCTACAAAATAATTTTTAATATCTCTATAATATTTCAAGTTCATTGTCAGTGTTTACAAGAATAAAATTACCAGGGCTTGCATTCTGATGACCTAAAAATTCTTTGAAAATTATCTAAAAATTAGAGGAAAATTATCTAAAAATGACTTAAACGTAAGAGAAAAATGAACTGTAAAATTACAAAATTAAGACGAAAATGACTTATAAAATCACTTAAAATTAAGTGGAAAACGACATATAGGATGACTTAAAAATAAGAGTAAAACGACCTATAAACTGACTTAAATATGTGAAGAAAATGTCCCGTAAAATGACTTAAAAATAGGAGAAAAATGTCTTAAACGAAAGAAGAAAATGACTTATAAAATGACTTAAAAATAAGAGGAAAATGATCTAATGTGTTACAAAATACTAAAGGATTTGTGTTAAAATGTTTATTTATTTAATGAAATTTATTACATTTAAATAGCATTTATTTATATAAAATTATATGTAATAGAAAGTGTTTATTTTAGGAGATAATGTGAGCCTTAGTTCCGTTCTTCACAAATTGCAAAATTCAAAAATTTTGCTCCATGTCGTTCAGTTAGACTAACGAAAATGTGACTTTTTGTACACATACAAGTCTAATGAAATGTAAATTTTATAAATTTTGGAACAATACTATTCAATATTCACTGTGAACACAAAGTTAAACATACCTCTGAAATATAACTTGAATGTTTTACATTTACGAAGAGCAGGACGTGGAGTCTGAGAACAGCAAGCAGTACTATATATGTTAAACCTTTAAGAGGTTTTGATTAAAAACACAAAAAAGAATTTTCACCAATTGATCTTACCGTACACGGAGCCCTGCAAATTTGAATTTCATTTAATTTTAAGGGGTACTTTACATAAAGTCCCTAGGTCATTTCCAAAATCGTCTGTTTCAAAAATGTTTTGTTCGAATAAATGTAACGGAATAAAAATGGAGCAGATCCGACTTTCAGAGAAACACGAATGTTCAAAAACCTTTTATGTTGGCTACAGTGAGTCATTAGAAGAAAATGCCATTCATGAACACCACCTCCAAATCGCAACCAATCTTTTATTTTAACAGTTGAATTTGTTCATTTTCGAAAGCAAGCAATGTAGCATACTGCGTCAAATGATTAAAACGATTTTTTTGCAATAAAAAGACACGACCAATCAGCAGTCTGCAGAATGTCACCGAGGCATTGCCTTATAATTATCACCCGACAACCAGAGCAAAAAAAGTGCTCGAGAAAAGAGAAAAAGCAGACGACGTAAAAATATCGGGCACTGCGTCATTGAAGGTTGGAAGTTTATCCCCTGGCGAACGATTATCGCAAAAAGGAGTCGTCTATTTGTGCAGATGCGCCTGATACACCTCTGAGAAGGTTCTAGATTATTCATGATCACTACGCTATTTTAATATTGTCTCTACGTCGCTCTCTCTCTTTCAAAAAATCGCAGACAACTTGTAAAAGAAAAATGTCTAGTCACTGAATGGTTCCTACCGCCTGAGATGGTTCAGAATATCAACAGTTCCAATGGTAGCGTCTCTGATCGGTAGTTTTCCGTGGTTTCTCTGAACAATAACAGGTGATTACTGGAGCAGTACCATAACAAACGGGTCACGAACCGCGCGCGATCATTCCTTCCTCGTCCTTGTCCTGTCCGCTCCCCTTACACACACATGCACTGTATTCGTGCACTTACCGATAGTCAGTTGTCAGCTTAGAGCCTGCCCTGGTTGGGCAATGCTCCACTGGCGGAGATACCTGGAGGAGAGAAACCCAGAGAGTCGACTTGTAGGTCGGCTCCGCACCGGTAGCGGTGGCTCAGTGCATCAACTGATGTCACTGCAGCACCTCTGACCGGGAGGTCCTAGGTTCGAGTCCTGACGGCGGCGGGATTTTCTACACTAGCTTTTCAGCTAGGTCGAATTCAGTCGCTGTCTGGAGGAGAATTCTAGCGGCCGGCTGCTCTGATCGGTAGTTTTCTGTGCTTTCTCCGCTCAACACCAGGCGAATGCCGGAGCAGTACCCTACCAAACGGTCCACTGACCGCGCGCGATCTTTCCTTCCTGTTCCCTTACACACACACTAACATGCACTACACTACCACACATGCCGGAAGATCGGTCGAGGACTTAGAACTCGTCCTGGCTAGGGCGGTGTCCCGCTGGTGGGAGATACCCGGTTAGGGAAAACCTCGTTAGTCGACGATAGTTTGGGGCCGAATCTGGCCAGCGGGGGAAGACCATCGCCACCTCCCGAGCAAAAACACGCACTACACTTACGGGTCTAATGACCATAGTAGTTAACGCTCTCGGAATCACTAACAATCAATCAATCGTATCGCAGGTTGCGTGCCGTGCACTAAAACTATTTGCTTGCAGATTTGTATCTGCCTCTAATCAGAACTCGTTTCAAGTCTTTGACTAAAACTTTTTATAAATATTTTAGAATGTCAAAAATTTCTTAAAAATTAATTCAATCAAACACGAAACCGACCGTTGGATGGCTTTCAATTGCGACATATGATACCCAAAGCCGGATACAGAATAGGTCACAGGGATCATGCCTCTCTCCAAACGTTGAAGTTTCAAGTCACTTTGGTATTATAAAAACTTGTATTACTTAAATTATAATTTAATAATTTATTGATAAATTCTTGAGAGCGCTACTAGAGATAATCCATTTGCAAAACTTTCTGCGCAACAAAAGCATAATAATTTTAAAAATTTAAAACCAATTTCTAAATAAAAAAGAAATAAAAAATTAAAAATATAATTTGGAATATGCATTTAGTCTATCAAGTTGGCAACGACTTTAAGAGTGAGTTCCTTAAAAAAATTGTCATTGCTCGAAAGTCAACATATATTAGTCATTATTTTTTAAATTTTAAATGCAGTTTTTTTCTTGGAAGTTGGATTAACATTTTTAATTTCACTATTATTTTTAACTTTACACTGACGGTTGTGACAAAATAATGACAAGATCATTTGTATTGAGAGTCATCCTTTTGGCGTCATGAATTTCGCAAGACATGTTTGTGATCAATATACTCTCAGTCTATAAAGATAACGACACGTGAGTCGCACGTTGAAAATATGGTGATACGTAATATATGCTGTGTTCATCTTTTCCGTTCAACAACTAAATTCGTCTTCATTGAAATTGCAAGATAATTTATTTATTATGTAATAACTTGCAAACAGATTTTAAAAAATATCGTAAAAGAAGTGATACTGCTGTTTTCAAAGTAATAGTTTCAAAAGAAGTGTTTGAAATAGTAAAAATGTCAGTCGCCTTTTTTGCAGAAGTACCTTTATTAGAATTATTGGACTTTTACGTATTATTTTTATAAACAATACTAAGATATCAGAAAATTGGCTATGATCCAACGTGACCATTCATTACGAAACCTTCAATTCACGTCCATGTATTTTAAAATACGAGAGAATTCCTAAAATTATACCAACAGATTTTTCTTCATTTCTCTATTTCATAAATATCAATGTTCATATTATATATTATATATTTCACAAATATCAATTCAATGTTCTGAGAACATGGTCGATTGACAATACACCGAGGGTACGGAAATTTTAAATGGAAATAAATATAAATTTCCGGAAGGTTTTAGTGTTACTGAAGCTGGACTTCTAAAATATATCCCAGTTACATCAGTAGATGTTGAGAGATCCTTCTCCGCATTCAAACTGATTTTGTCTCCCAATTGTCGCAAATCTGAAATTGTGATCCTTGAAAACTTATTGGTAATATATTACAAAGCAATCTATTAAGAATAAAATGATAAAGAGTTGTAAATATGTAAATATTGTTTTATATTAAAATGTGTGTCCTTGTTTTGTGCGTTTACATAAAAATTACTAACAATTTTTTTTTATTGTAAATGTAACTTATGACAGTGCCTTTTTTCTCCATATTCGTAACATTTCAGTGCCTTTTAAGCGACTAAAAGACTATTTAGAAGTTTTTTTAGTGCCTAAACATCCGATGTCTAATAATTACATTAAAGCACAAGACCATGAATGTCCCCCACACAAATAACCCTTCCGAACATGATTAATGCAAAACTTTGGAGACAATTTTTGATATTTAAATGCCATTGGGGTGTCATGTAAAGTACCATCTAAAATAAAGTATCCGCTTCAAATTTAAGGAGCCTCAACTTCAGAAAGATTAATGGGTGAATATCAATTTTATTGGAAATCGTGCAAACGAATTAGGTACAAGTGTTGTTCACAGACGGACAAACATAAGTATTGAAAAAATTCCTTCGCATATTAGGGTCCTCAAAATGTAAATTCTGTCAAAACTTTGTTATCAATTTTTTGAAATATTACATACCTTCATTCTACGTATATGAGTAAATAAACATCTTTATCTTCAGTAATATGGTTGGAGGGAATCCAAATAATGTAACTTTTCCTTTAAACTACGTGTACACAAAAGTAAAATTAATATTTGAATTTCAGAAATAAAATAGTAAGTTATCCTCAACGCTTGGCCTAAAGCCACCGAGATCCAAATTATGCACTCAAGCACTTACACAGACAGCAAAATACGCAATTCATCACAATTCCTTTTCTTTGGATGTTTAATTATTGTTGTTGAAATGCTTGAATACATAATATAGAGAGTAAAAATATTTATAAATACATGTATTTTTATGGTGAAAACACAAATGACATACTTATTTGTATAAAAAAATAGGACAAAATATTATCTACCTGCGTATTCATTTCCTACGTCCCTGCCATTGTAACGTTTAGTTTCACAAACTGGATCAAGATCTTTATATATTATTACTTATGATTTAAAGACACTCTTCAAAAAGAGTTTTCCGATAGGAAATCGTATATTATGCTTTACTATAAAAATATAAAAATGCAGCATCGCTATCTTAGAGGTTGCTAATGAAACATTTGGCGACACAATTGTGTAGTTTTCGCCGCAATCGATTTGGTTGTTGGGGTGAGTTTGGGATTAGGGAAGAGTTCATTGGAGTGAATTTGGTTTGCAGGAATTTGCAAAATTCAGCAACTTCAGGTACGTTTCCCTAAATTGATTATGATTGTCAACCCTATTCATTTTGTGAGACTCGAATGAATTTAGTATTCAAAAAATTAAATTTTATTCTATTATTCATTATAATGAATGATTAATGACAGAGTACGGCTTAAGTGTCTCAAGATATCAGTTGATGTCTCTGCAGTGCCTCTGACCGGCAGGCTCTAAGGTTCCAGTCCCGACGACGGCAAGATTTTCGACGCCAGCTAGTTTGCTAAATCAAGTTCAGCAGCTGTCTGGAGAACAATTCTAGCGGCCAGCTGCTCTGATCAGGAGTTTACCGTGGCTTCTTCGATCAACACCAGGCGAATGCAGGAACGGTACCTAAAACAAACGCGCCACGGAACGCGCGCGATCTTTCCTTCCCCTTCCATGTCAACTCCTTACTCCTTACTTACACACACTCACATTTACATGCACTAAACACACATGTCGGAAAACCAGTTGGGAGGTTAAAATTTGTTCCAGCTGGGGCGGTGCCCCGCTGGAAGGAGATACCTGGTTGGGGAATACCCCACTGGTCGACGTCTAGCTCGGCGCCGGATCTCGCCATCCAGCAAGATACGATAACTGCAACATCTTACGAATTACCTGCTCTACACTTACAAGACTAACGACCTTAGCCGTTCCCGGAAACACTAATAAATCAATCAATAAAGTGGGGGTTTGATTTCGTCCTCTCATTACTGACGGATTATCCCTAGTTTATACTGGGAGCGGTAGCTCGGTGCATCAACTGATGTTACTGCAGCACCTCTCACCGGGAGGTCCCAGGTTCGAGTCCTGACGGCGGCAGGATTTTCGACACTAGCTTTTCAGCTAGGTAGAATTCAGCTGCTGTCTGGAAGAGAATTCTAGCGGCCGGCTGCTCTGATCGGTAGTTTTCCGTGGTTTCTCCGATCAACACCAGGCGAATGTCGGAGCAGTACCTTAACAAACGGGCCACGGACCGCGCGCGATCTTTCCTTCCTCTTCCTTGTCCTATCATCTCCTCTTACACACACACACACTTACACTAACATGCACCACACTACCACATATTGCGGGAGACCAGTCGGGAGCTTAGAGCTTGTCCCGACTGGAGCGGTGCCCCGCTGGTGGGAGAGTCCTGGTTAAGGAGAAACCCCACTAGCCGACGGCAGGTCGGTGCCGGATCTCGCCATCAAGCGGGGGAGGATCACCGCCATCACCCGAGGAAAACATGCACTACACTAACGGGACTAATGACCGAAGCAGTTGACGCGCCCAGAAACACGATAAAATCAATCAAACTTACAAGACTAAGGACCTTAGCAGTTCCCGAAAACACTAATCAATCAATCAATAAAGTGGGGGTTCGATTTCGTCCTCTCATTACTTTATTATATATTATCTTATTATACATTATCCCTAGTTTATTCATAATTTAGTTTACTCTTACATAGATCGGCAGACATTGAGGAGTCGGCCAGCTACCCGCCGTGTTATCAGCATAGGTTAGAGGTCACACATCAACGCTCTTCTTTTTCAAATTACTCCGTTCTAATGTCCGCTATCTCGAAACCCCTCCAACTATTTGCCAAGTCATCGTCACATGTGTTGCGGAATGCAAACATTTCTCTTAGTAGTGAAATGTGTCGAATCATTGAGAGAGACGCTATTCACATCTGACAACAAAATTACCTGCAGAATTAATTGGTTGATATTTGGACTTCTGGACACGTCAAATGTTATGTTCATTAGTCCCGTTAATATAGTGAATGTTGTACTCATTCCACTCATAATACAAAACAAATTATCTTGACTTTGTTTTATCACAAACGTTGGTATAAAGTTAAAAATAATAGTTAAATTAAAAATGCTACTCCAACTTCCAACAATAAAATTGCACTTAAAATTGAAAAATAAAGTCCCATAGACGTTGACTTTGAGCAATGGCTTAATTTTTTTAAATGCCACATAAAGTTATTGCCAACTCGATAGACTAAACACATTTCCAAAATAATTATTTTTGAATTTTGAGATCTTTTTATTTCGAAATTGGTTAAAAACTTTTTAAAACTATGCCTGGAGGTGGCGGTGTTCCACCCACCCACTTGAATGTGAAATCCAGCGCTATCCTATACGGCAACTAGAGGAATTCCTTCCTCCAGGTATCTCCACCAGATGGGCACTGCCCCAGCCGGATGATTGGGTACTAGTGATTCCGGGCACGTCAACTACTAAGGTCATTCCCGTAAGTCTAGTGCGTGTGTTATGCTTGGGGGTGGGGGCGACGACGAGATCCGATCCGGCCTACCATCAGCTTGCGGTGTTTTCCCCCACAAGGAATCTCCCACCAGCAGGGCACCGCCCCAATCGGAACAAGCTCTAAGCTCCCGACCGGACCCCCTCATGTATGGTAGTGGAGTGCATGTTAATGTGTGTGTGTGTGTGTGTGTGTGTGTGTGTGTGTGTGTGTGTGTGTGTGTGTGTAAGGAGTGAGGATAAGAGAAGGAAAAGGACGAAAAAATCGAGTGTGGTCCGGGGCCAGTTTAATTGGGTACTTCTCCGCCATTCACATGATGTTGTTCGGAGAAACCACGGAACACTAATGAGCAGCCGGCTACACCTGTAGGAAGAAATCCCCCTAGTTACCCTGTAGGATAGTGCCGTATTTCACAATCAAGTGGGGGGTGGAACACCGCCACCTCCAAGCATAGTTTTAAAAACATTTTAACCAATTTTGAAATAAAAAATAAATAAAAATTTAAAAAATAATTTTGAATGTGTATTTAGTCTATCGATTGATTAATTTTTTCGTGTTTCCGGGCGCGTCAACTGCTTTGGTTATTAGTCCCGTTAGTGTAGTGCATGTTTTCCCCCGGAAGATGGCTGTAATCTTCCCCCGCTGGATGGCAAGATCCGGCACCGACCTACCGTCGGCTAGTGGGGCTTCCCCCTAACCAGGACTCTCCCACCACCGGGGCACCGCCCCAGCCGGGACAAGCTCTAAGTTCCCGACCGGTCTCCCGGAATATGTGGTAGTGTAGTGCATGTTAGTGTAAGTGTGTGTGTAAGGGGAGAGGATAGCACAAGGAAGAGGAAGGAAAGATCGCACGCGGTCCGTGGCCCGTTTGGTAGGGTACTGCTCCGGCATTCGCCTGGTTTTAGCCTATCGAGATGGCAATAACTTTATGTGGCAATTTTAAAAAAATATACTGTACGTTGGCCTTCCACCTCTTAGGAGTTCAAATTCTGATCGATCCAGGTGAAATTTGTTCTCAGCATCGTATAATCTAGTAAACTGCGTCTCCAGACCCTCTGTCCCTCTGCCCGTCCTTCCCTCCATCACTGATGGTTAACCCCCCACCCAGGGCTCAAGACAAATGAGGTGTCATTCGACGCGTCTCAGTATCTTGTTGGAGATATGAGGGTCCTTTTTTAAAAAATATAATGAATACAATTTCTCTAAAAAGCTGATTTTTACTTTCTCGCCACGGAGAAGAAAGTTATGTAATGCTGCGCGAAGAAGCGGTGAATGTTTAACAGAAAAACTCTGATTTCAGGGTCCTGGAAACGAAAAGGTGGATAAATTCAGTTGCTAAATTAAGAAAAACAATCCTCTAATGCGTGGTGTAGCCAGAATCTATGTTTCGTGGGTTCTTCGTAAAATGTAATGACGACAAAACGTCTGTCCGTCTGTTGAAAACGCTAGCGGCTAAACCGTTCATCCATTTTCTCCAAAATTGATACTCCCAATCGATTTGGCTGATGTCGCGGTCCCTTGAATATGAATCAGATATTTTAATTGTTGGAGGGGTTACTTTCCATGAAGCCCCAGGTACATTTTCCAAATTTTCAAAAAAGTGGGCCTATCGTTTTTTATTAAATTTTGTTTTTGTATTATGAAGAACTGTTAAAAGAATGGTGCAGGTCTCATTTTCGTTAAAAACTCGGATTTTTCGAAAACTGCAAAATTTCAAATATTTTTTCTGCCTCTTTCTACAACTAAAATATTAGAGATATAGATTTTTCCCTTAATGAAATTTGTTCCTTAAAGATAGATTTTGAAATAAGGATTTGTATAATTTTTCGAAAATTTTAGTATTTTTCGCGTAATTTTGCGTGAAAATACGGGCAGTTTCAGTACCACTAGTTTGACTGACTAAAACGTTTTTTTAAAGTCTTATGGCAACTACAGAGATGGTCGAAAATATCACATTTTTTCTCTTGAAAAGGAAAATCGATTGGCACAATTTTTAACCGGTTTCCTCTAGGATAGTCTGGAAGAAAAAAAACACGCGTTTTTGATTGTTTCAGAGCACCTATGTCTATAGCTACGAAACTCTGTTAACTACTATACTCTCTTCCCTGAGTTTAATTTCGTCAAACGGTAATTGAACCTAATTTGGAAATGAAACAAAAATTGATCAATACTTTTTCACGTAACGTTCTTTACTCGAAAATAGATGATCCTGTATTATGTTCAATATTTATTTTATTATAAATTTTCAAAGCACAAATAAAATGTTTGCTAGAACATTTTATTTGAAGCTTTTAGAAATATTTACTAGAACGATTCTCAATGATTAATTACGTGTCAATACTTGGTTTGCAAACTTCTCTGTAATTGGTCCAGGATCTGTATCATAATGAAATCTGTATCGTAATGAGTATCATTATGCAACTGGTTGCAGCCATCAAATGACAGAATTAATCAATGGGAGTAGAAGAATCAATGTATTCGATCGGATTTGAACTCGCGAACTTGTGTGCAACATACGTTAACCGTGAGACCACCGAAGCAACAAGGCATGTGTGACAGTGCAGTGCATGAGAAGGTATTTGTAAGAAAGGGATGAGGATAGGGCAAGGAAGAGGAGAGATAGACCGTGCGCGATCATTGGCTTGTATGTTAGGGTACTGGTCCAGCATTCAGCTGATGTTGATCTGAGAAATCACGAAAACTACCGATCAGAAAAGCCGGCCGCCTACATTTTTCCGATTACGCTAGAGGCTAATCTAGAGGGAGGTTTTGTTATAATGTTTTCGACCGGGAGAGAAGGTTGAGAACATAATCTGTTGTCACTGCAGTGTCACTGACCGGGAGGTCCTAGGTTCGAGTCCCGATGGCGGCAGGATTTCTGACACTAGTTTGTCAGCTAGGTCGAATTCAGCCGCTGGAGGAGAATTCTAGAGGCTGGCTGCTGCGATCGGTAGTTTTCCGTGGTTACCGTGGTTCTGTGATCCGTTCAATACCAGGCGAATGCCGAAGCAGTACCCTAACAAACGGACCAGAGACCGCGCGTGATCTTTCCTTCCTCTTCCTTATCCAATTCTCTCTTCTTACTTACATTCAAATGCACTAAACTACCAAACAATCCGGGAGACCGGTTGGGAGCTCAGAGTTTGTCCCGACTGGGGCGGTTCCATGCTGATGGGAGATACCTGGTTGAGGGAAAGTGATGAGTTGAAGTTGCTGAAAGAAGAAATCGTCGGCGGCGTCATCTGACATCAACATCATTGTTGGGCTCCTTCGGTGCACTGAAAAGACAGATGAAGTTGGTAACCATGTACGTGGATATACAAGTCACTTATCATTCAGTATTAATACATAATAAAAACTGGGCCAGACGACGGTAGGTCGACGCCGTATCTCACCATCCAGCGGGAAATCGACGCCAACTCCGAGGGAAAAGCATGCACTACACTTACGGGACAAATTACCTTAGCCCTTGACGCGACAAGAATCACTAATTAATCATTCAATCAATCAATAAGGTTTGGGGGGTGAAAATAAGTTTTGAGATTAAAAATTTTTAGATTTTTAAAACATTTTTGTTCAAACCATTTTGTTTTGGTGTGAATAGTCTTTAATACCAAACTCATTTTACTGTGGTAGTTAGATATGAATTTTCTGTAAGTAAAAGACATACATGTGGGACACAATCGATTTTGCGTTTGGCAAAATGATCCTCATAATTTATTTTTTTTTTTTACAATGGCGAAAACAACTCTTTCTTTCAGTTAACAAGATACGAATATATAAATCTAATAATAAATATGACTGTAAAATTAAAAATTTATATTATGAGGCACGAAACATTTCATAAAGTTTCCCATTCTATTAACGACAAACACTTGAATGGGAAACTTGAATAATATATTATAGATTTAATACTTGCTAATAAATTACACAACTCCACGACAAACACTTAAACGGTTAACTTCAATAATTAACTTCAATAATCTAATATATATTTAAAACTTGCTAATAAACTCCACAACTCCACAGCGTTTCGTGAATATACAGTACACCACCTGTATAACGCCTAACAAAACGCTTTTCTCAAGTTTTAATATTCTTGAGATCACAAATAACACGTCATACCACTATTTTATTGATTTGCATGTCAAACCCATAGTTTTCTTCTACTTATCACGTATTTCCTTAAATGTTTAATCATTGTCATAAAGTACCTGAGCATACGGAAACATCGTACATGAGGAAATAAGTGGCGCCACTCATTTCCGTAAGCTCATTTACAAATAACATTGATTTCCGAGTCCATGACAAATAGTAGAGCGATATGAATACAAACACAATATAAGAATATAAAAGGCTCTGGAGTCGTTGATAACACCGAGATGGAAAATAAAATTAGTTTCCTTCCTCTTGAGTAACCCTGTGTGTGGGTCAAACAGAACTTTCTCTACACAGCGTATTCGAGGGAACTTTCTCGTATATGTAGTACTAAGTCATGTGCTAATGTCGACATTTTAATGAAAGTCGTTTTGTGGGTCTCTGATATAAAAAACTGTAACTTCTATATTACTATTTTTATAGAAAGTGGACTGAATAATCCCTGCGCCTAAACCTCGTAAAGGATTTTTCCCAAAATGAATAGTTTTCGCTTTGTCTTAACCTGAGAAACTGTGAAATGTAAACGGATCTTTTGATTTTCGGGAGTACTATATACAAAGCTTCTAGAACTTTATTAACATTTTCTCAAAAAGTTCAAAGTATGTCGCATAGCTGTCCCCCGGCTGACGTCATTTTTATGTACCTCATTTAAACCTCTTTCTGCAAAAATGTTCACTTGCTTTTATCTCGCAATCGTTTCCACGTGAGTTACTATGCTTTACACCCGAACTCTTCAATTTCCCATCGTAATGTGAACAATTGTAATTCATATCTTCACACATTATGAACTTTCGAATCATGATCTACGAAATAATGTGTTTCTCAAATACTCTGAACAGAACAGTAGCTGAAGTAATTTAATAGTAAGCTCGTAAATTTATTTAATGCGCATTGTGATTATGCTGGAGAATTTTTATGCTGGCGTCGTAACTACTGGAAGCTACCACCTCAAGATAAGTCGCAAGTTTAGTTCGTATTGTGTTTCGTATGTTTTATGAATATCTACTCACCTATTTAAACATTCAATATCACTTACAATAATTATCCAAGCTTCAAATCAAACTTGAATCGATTTCAAGATTTTAATGGAAATACTCCTGATAGCGAAAAAGGTGTTGTTGTTTTTCAAATACACCCGCCTACCCGCCCGCCCATTCACCCACCCTCCCATACATTCATCCGCCGGCCCGCCCGTCTGGGAACCACACTAGTACCTAAACAATTCGGATTTTTTTCAAAACGAATTTTCCCCAATGGAACTGACCCGACTTTGATCGCCCAATCTGGACCGATTTTGTTGGTACTTCACAAGAAGCCCCTTCTCAAAAATGGCTTCAAATTTTTTGTTTGTTTTTTCTCGTTTAGAACAAATAACGCATATTATATGGCGCGTCCCTCAGTTGCCTTGAATTCTCTGAATTTTTTAAAATTGCACACGTTCAAACTGTTTTCAGCATCTTTCTATAATTGCCACATTAAAAAGGGCTTCCTTTAAAAATGAAATTTGTTCTCTGCTATAAGTTCTTTAATTAACGTGATGTGCGTTTTTTGAAAATATTAGTAGATTTCACGCTATTTTGAGTGAAATAGAGCAATATTGAAAATGTCTAAAAATCAATAGTTTTTTTCTTCAAACGTTTTGATAGTTCCATGGATATTGAGAAATATATTAAGTAACATGACATAAACGCCATTTTGAAGTATTCCTTTGATTTTTCAAAAATTAAACAAATGTAATTTTTTAAAATATTTCTCACGTAGTTAATATTAATGTTACTTGCGTATTTTATACACCATTGCATTTGCGAATACAAGTTCAAATGATTTATAATGAAGTTTCTCGAAAAGTCGAAAGTTTTCTGTGGTAATGAGCCCAAAACTGCGTTTTTCAAGAAACGTTCAAACGACGTTTTCTCAAGAACGGCTCCCAATGTTTCAATGAGATATTTGTAATGAAACATTTATTATCAGATCGAAATTTTCTATTGACTCCACGTTTGAATGTTTCTCGAACGTATGATTCCACAATCTTGTTCCGTCACCGAGCCGATTCTACGTGATTCGTAAACAAACTTCTGAACGGTACCGTTATCGGACGGATAGATTCAGTAAGGAGCCGAAGCGACCGTTTCTTATAACCTGGAAATATTCCAGTATTGGAGATAATTCCTACACAATAATGCTTTGTTTATGTTGGTTGTCATCCGTAAAGGTGACCTATGAACTCACAATGCCATTCTGTGTGATACTGAACTGTTCGTCAATTAAAATACCACACTTAACGACTTCTACAATCATCAAAAAGTGGTAGAATATCGCTGAATGCTCGTAACATTCCAATAGAATTAATTGAAAAAACGCTGGCAACTCATTATTTCTGAGTAAATTTTCCGTTACAAAGATGTCATTTATAATGTGGGCTGTACTCTTCATAATGAGTTTCCCTTGCATATTTCATCGTAACTTAACGCGCTTCGTTCTACACATATTTCGCTCTGTAACAAATATTCTCCTGTGGTGCAATTCAAATCTGTAATTAGGAATATGAATTATCAGATGGAAAATCAGTGCATATTAAGGACAATCTATTTGTTATTTTAATAATATAGCTATTTTTAGCGTGTGTCATAACTAGGAGGCGGACTTGAATGAAATGTCTTTTTTTTTTCACTTTAGAGGAACGTCGTATAGAATAGAAATTAATTTTATGTTTTGACAAAAGGAAATTACTCTTTTTTATCTTTTATTTATTTATTTATTTATTTATTTAATATTTGCATTTTCGTCGATTTCGACTTTTAAGTTATTTTTTACCTTTTAAGTCATTTTTAATGCATTTTTCGCTGATTTAATCGATTTTAATATCGTTTCAATGGTATTTCCTTCAATTAATATTTACGAGAAGAAACAAATGTTCTCCATTGAAATCTTGAGTAGCCTATTCGATTTCTTCGCTCAGAAATAATCATGTCTGCTGTTGTATGTAATCTAAAGGTACCTATGATGCCTATCTGCGCCATTGATTACAGGATAACTACAGACAAAGATTGACTAAGGATTACAGGGCTGATTACAGGATAACTCTAGACAGAGATTTGCTGTTAAAGAACAGTCCAAACTAAAAGTTTGCCTTCCGAGTACACTTTTACGAATAGAAGAACTCTCGATTTCATCAGTATCGTATCCAGCTTGAGTTGTTCAACTAAAGTGGTTTTGATCACATTTTTTACTCATTTTTACTGCTTTTAGTGCATTTTTTAAACATTTTAAGAACATTTTATAATAATTTTTAGCAATGTTTTAGGGCATCAAAATTCACCCCTTTGTCATAACCAACCAATCTTAATAAATGAGGTGTCAAAAGAAAGAGTATTCCATGGCGTGTTAGCAAATTGGAGTGACTTTGTAAATATTATGTTAAAATACGCGTCAAAATTAGGCAAGCGAAAATGAAAATCCCTACAAAGAAGCCGCTAAATGGTTTGCTTCTTGACAATGATTGTGGATTTAAAAAAAGTTTGGTACTTAAAACAAGACTTTAGTTGTCGATCTATAGTAACGTTCCTCATGCGGTTTAAATTAATCGTTTGGACCTTCTAATATGTTTTTAAAGGTTCTACTTCTCTGGAAACCTTTACCCAAATGTAAGGTCTAGTTGTTGTGTCTCGAAGATTTGGAAACAAAATTACAGAATCTCAGATGCAGTGTTTCAAATACTATTAAAAACTGTTAGGCTAACGTATTACTTTCTTGTCACACAACGCAGGTAAGGAGTTATTACCGATGAACTCTCTAAATTTTGCAAAATTGCAAACATTCAATTTTCTTCAGTGTCTTCCCACAATTACAGTATTGAAAAGAGTTTTTTTCTTAAAGTTGTTTTCTAAATGTTTTTGTTATTGTTAAATGTTATTCAAATACATCACATAGTCACGCCATGTACAATTTTTCAAAAATGTAAGTAGTTTTCGGGTAATATTGTGTAAAATGCAGCTAATTTTTAAACATTTTTTTCTCAAAAAACCGGATATATTTACTTAAAATTATTTCCTCGGTTAGACACAAGAACGTTTAAAAATGGTGCAGGTCCCATGTTCAGGAATCTATGTTTATTCGAAAACTGCAAAAAAATTAACATTGCAAAAGTACAATACTGATGAAAGATATTTTATTTCCTTAACGAAATCTGTTCTAAAAAATAAATCATTGAGTATGGTCATTTACAGATTTTTTAAAAAACGAGTAGATTACGCATAAATTTTGCTTAAAATAACGGCAATTTGAAAAAAGTAAAAATCTGCTACAAATTTATTATTTATTATATTTATTTTTTTCCTGATAGAGCCAAAGACGCTTAAAAATAGGTCTCATTTTCGTTGAAATCTCAGAATTTTCGAAAATTGCAAGTTGCCATTAATGCGAGAAAGTTGCGCTGTTACAGCACCAATAGTTGTTTTATTTCATACGCGGTTAATAGGGAGGGAGTTCGAATTTCCTCAAGAAAAAGTTCTTCTATAGATTCTCTACTGCTCTCTTATGAATAAAATTGTCTTCCTAGATATTTTAAACGGAAAACGAAATAATAAAGAGAGACTGTACCGCGTGTACTTAAAAAACTTTTACTAGCGCATGTGCCACAGGGTTAAACAAAAACACAACCGTGTACATAGTTAAAGCTACTTCGTAATGTATTTACATTTATTAAACAGTTTGAACAATTACACAGGCACACACAAAAAAATTGTCAGACCCAAAGGCTTTTTGCGTGTTTCTCCATGTTTTTGAACGCGCTGTATCCAAATCTGAAACCAAAATTGCGCCATCACCCTTCAGCTTTATGTTTTTTTTTGTTTTTTTTTTGTTTTTTGTTTTTTTCTTCTTTTTTTTCCAAAATTTAAGTAGTATATGACTTAGAGTAGGGATCACAGAATTTTGAAAATGTGCACACAATTCACTTTTCCCCATAACACGTCATACGCAGTTTCAACTGTTTTAAATAAATAAATAAATAAATAAATAAATAAATAAATAAATAAATAAATCGCAAAACACCACCGTTGAATTTTATTTGTTGTTCCGGGGGTTCTTAACAGACCCGAAGCCTTGAAACATTCTCTCTATGTATGTCGATGCACTGAATACAAATCTAAAACCAGAGTTGCGACAAAATACTACAGATTTTTTTTAAATCACGAAAAAACACCGTACAATTGTAGATTGTAAATTTCCTTATATATAAAATTCCTTCTATATATGCAATTTAAAAACACTTGAGGGTGGTGGCGCAATTATGGCTTCAGGTTCGGTTTCAGCGCGTCGGAATACATTGAGAAACAAGTGTCAAGTATTTGGTTTTGAGTGTGTGTGCCTAATCGAGCTGCCTGGCGTTGTTGGGTATTTTTCACAATCATCATTTAGACACCAAAAGGAATGAATTCTATCTTTAATATAAGATGAAAATAATGAAATTTGTATTCACCTCCACCATCTCCACTCCACCCTTTCCTCCCGCGCACTGCCCTTCCTTCTCTTCGCCGCATCGCCCTACTCCTACTCCCATTCAATCTCGCTCCGCTCCGCACCACCCCGACCTGCTCTGCACAGCCCCGTTCCTCCACGCCCTGAAACTCCGCGCCCCGCTCCTCCCCGCCCCGTTCCCCCTTTTTCCCTCCCCGCACTGAATCTCCTCACCTCGCTCCTCCCCGTCCCACCCCGCTCCTCCCCGCCCCACCCCACCCCGCTCCTTCCCGCCCCGCTCCTCCCCGCCCCGCTCCTCCCCGCCCCGCACCTCCCCGCCCCGCACCTCCCAGCCCGCACCTCCTCGTCCCACTCCTCCCCCCCACCCCGCTCCTCCCGCGCCGCTCCTCCCGTCCCGCCCTCCCCGCCCCGCTTCTCCCCGCCCCACTTTCCCCCATTCCGCTTCTCCCCACCCTATTCCTCCTCTCCCCGCTCCTCCCCTTCCCGCTTCTACCCGCCACGCTTCTACCCGCCCCGCTTCTACCAGCTCCGCTTCCACCCGCCCCGCTCTTCTCCGCGTCAGTTCTCTTGGCCTCGCCAGCTCTACTAAATTTCAGACATGCTAATTAAGAATAATCAGAAACCTACCAATGTAAACCGGAAATTGGTTTAAAATGAATTTTGGAGGATTAAATAAAGGAATGAATATTAAAGATTCGCTTTTTAACAGACTTCAATATCTAAACGGAATATGTGCAATAGACACAAATACTTCGATGCCCTAATGAACTACGATAATACATCCATTGGTACATCAATCAAAATGAACGAGTTTTCTCGTAATATTAAACTATAAAAGGAACTGTCAACAACACAATAAATGTAATTAATAATAGAAAAAGGCTTATATGCAAAAATTCCCACAAAATATATAATTGTATTTATTTTTACGGACTTCCCGAAACTTTCAGTAAATATCCAATTTCTACTCAATTTTACGTAGCAAAGAATCCATGTATTGTTAAGAAAATTAGAATGGAGTCGACGATTTGAAAATAGTTACCCATAACGAATTATAAACGTAATATTGATTTTAATGAAAATTATTTATTGAAAAGCGAATCCTTACTTTCTCTAACAGTGCATTTAAAAAAATAATTTTTAGCAAATAACGGGACACTGTCGACAATACAATGAATGTTATTAATCTCAAAATGGCTTATATGCAAAATATTCGCGCAAAATAAATAATTATATTTATTTTGTGGACATTTATTTAACTTTCTGTTAGTAAATGGTTTTTACTAAATTTTGCACAGTAACAAGACACTGTATCCAGTGTTAAAAAATTCGATTCGCGTCGACAATTCGAAAACGATTACCTCTATCGAATGTATTATAAATGCAATATTGAATTTCATCAAAATGTTTAAGAGAAAAGTATCTCCCTACAACCTCTAGAATCATAGTTAAAGAAAACTACTTTTTAGCACGTGGCCCCAAAATATGTGAAATGTAATAACGGCTTTAGGAACCGCTGCCTGACGGCCCTCTCGCCCGCAACGGAATCGCCCCAAGGAGCGGCACGGCCGGGGGGCGTGGAGGCGGGCGAGGGGGCGCGGGGGCAGGGGGGCAGAGTTCGAGATAAGCGACGCCTTAAAAGCGGCGCGCGCCCTGCCCAGGCACACTTCCCCCAAGGAGCTGCCATGAGGACGGCCACGGTTCTGGTGCTGGCGCTCGTCGCGGCCTTCGCCGCCGCCTCCGTCATCCCGGAGCGCACGCGCAAAGTCGGTGAGTGCTCACCCACCTCCCCTCACCTCACCCACCTGCACCCTTCTTTACAACTGGCACATCACCTAAGAACCTTCCAACGGTTGAAAACTCAGTAGCTCAAACACAAAGGAGATAGTTCACTCATATCTCACACAAGTCGGTTAAATCATATTTCATCACCCTTCACTCACGCACACGCAGTTACAAGCTCATTCCTCCTCAGCACCCAAGGGGCGGTGCCCCGCTGGTGGGAGATACCTGGTTAGGGAAAGCCCCGTAAGACGACGTTCCGTCGGCGCCGGATCTGCCTATCCAGCGAGGGAAGACCACCGGCCCCTCCCTAGCAAAAACACGCACTACACGTACGGGACTATGATCATAGTAGTTGACGCGCCCGGAATCACAAACACTCAATCCTCAGCGACCAACACACGAAGTGGCATATACGAGGTGCCCACACGTAATAGCATCCCCGGGCCAGCGTTATAGTTTGCCCGCTCTAGTGTGAGTGCGGTTTTGAGTGTGATGTGTGGCCCTCTGTTGCAGCGGACAAGGACCTGCTGAACAAGCAGCGCGACATCCTGCGCCTGCTGATCCGCGTGCACCAGCCCAGCTACGTGGCCGAGGTGCTGGAAGTGGCCCAGTCCTTCAACCCTGAGGAACACCTCGAGCTCTACAAGGACCAGGAGGTTCGTGCATTCCCAACGCATACAGCGCTGTTTTCTCTTTGAACATACCACATAAGATCTTAATTCAATGCGCGTCTTCATTTGTCACGACGACCTTTAGAAGCTTTTTTCACGTGCGCTCCTGTTTGCGCATCCATCCTCCCTAGTCAATTTAGACAAACGTTTCCGTCTGCTAATTCTGACATCTATCATTATTAATATAAACCCCGTGAACGTTGCATTCGAAAATAAAAATCTATCATAAGAAATTATACGTAATATCACTGTAATATTGAAATTAGATTTTAATAACCCTCCATGACAAAAAAATACGGATATATCTCCTTTATTCACGAGGTCTCCCTATCCATTTTGTCAATTTAGACTGAAATATTTCCGTCCGCTAATTAGGAGATCTGTCATGATAGTTACAGAGGCCATGAATATTACGTTTGGAAATAAATAATCTTTAATAAGAAATGGTCCCTTATATCACTGTAATGGTTAAATTAGATTTTAATAGCTCTCTTTGACAAAAAATACGAATATATTGATTGTTTGAATGATTAAACTCGTGGCCGGAGAAGATATCCCAACCTAATGTTCAGAGAGAAAAAGTAAATATACGTTTTTGGCCCCATCTCGAACTGTATCTTCCTGATCCATTGAAAGAAAGTCGAGACGGTCCCTTGCCTTACAAACGTAGCCCCTAGTTTCTGTGTTCTGTGCTGACGCGCTGTGTGGGCGTGTCGCAGGCGGTGAAGAAGCTGCTGGCGCTGTACCGCGCCGGAGAGCTGCTGCCGCGCCACAAGCCCTTCTCCGTGGTGTACAAGCGCCACGTGAAGCAGGCCGTGCTCATCTTCGACGTGCTGTACAACGCCGTGGACTACCAGACCTTCTACAAGACGGCCGCCTACCTGCGCGACCGCGTCAACGAAGGCCAGTTCATCTACGCCCTGAGCGTGGCCGTGCTGCACCGCCAGGACACGCACGACGTGGTGCTGCCGCCGCCCTACGAGGTCTACCCCGAGTTCTTCGTCAACTCGGAGATCATCCACGAGGCCACCGAGGAGTACCTGCAGGGCAAGGAGCTGCCCATCACCATCAACGCCGCCTACTACACCAACACCAGCGCCTGGTACTACACGTACCCCCAGGTAACCGACAACCCCGTCCCGCTAACTCTGGTCATTAGGGTTATCCGTGCTTTTGATTTTACAATTTTTGCACATCACTTCCACCATTTTTAGCTTGATTTAAAGCATATATCTGTTGTGTTATTATTCAACACTTTCGCTTTTAAATGCCCATGATTCATTTATATTATTTTGATATCCTCGGTTGATCCAAAAAATCGTTTAAATTATATTTAACTTCTCTTTAAATTTCTCTGTAATAATACTTTATTTCGCGTCTAATACAAGTATTTTGAGGTTTTCATATGTAATTCATGACAGAATATAGTTTGGCTAAGGTGAATATTTAACTGATTTTATCCCTTTGAGTACCATTAATAACTGATCAGATTTCTATTGCGTTGTGTAGAGAAAAGGAATTCTGTATTCTCAAATTTCATGTGACACTCGTCATTGTTTCAAACTAAAAAATATTATTGAACTCGGTACGAATTCTAGTTTCCGTTCTGAATATTGGGGATTTTTGTTTTTGCACTGTTAACGCAGTAATTGTCCCGTTTCAGGTGTCCAACCCTGAGCAGCTGTTGAACTACTTCACCGAGGACATCGGCCTGAGCACCTTCCACACCTACTTCAACTACGAGTACCCCGTGTGGTTCAGCGCCTCCAAATACGGCGTCGGCGTGGCGCCCCGCCGCGGAGAGATCTTCTACTACTACCTGCTGCAGCTCTTCAACCGCTACCAGCTGGAGCGCCTGTCCAACGGACTGCCCCCCGTCTACCCCATCGACTACGACGTGCACAGCAAGCCCCTGGTGAGCATTCGCCGAACAAGTCTCATGCGCCAAACCCATTTCCCCCTCAAGTGCTCAGCTCCGTCAATCGACTTTGTCTGATATTTCAGGACTACATTTTTTCTTTTTTTACTTCTCTTATAGTACAAGTAGAGGAGCATAGTTATTCAATTTTTCATGGAAATAAAGAAAAGACCGTATATAAGACATTCCGTTCCCACTTTCTAGATGATTTGGCCAATATTTACGTTTGACTGCATTCCCTAAATGATAATCTTATTTCTATGTTTGTTCGTTCATATCTGCTCAATTATGATCATGAATATCCATAATTTTGGTTTAAAAAAACTAGGTAGTTTTCGTAAATTTGTCATTAGATATATTTACGATTAGAATAGAAATTTTCAACTATATATTACTCATAGAAGTTCCTTTTCTCACAATTCTAATTACTGTAATTATGAAAAAATGTAATCATGCAAAAGATACACGTGTTTCAAAAATAATTTTGGACTACCAAAAGAAAGCTAAAATGAATTTTTTGTTTTCCAGTCTGGCTACGCTCCTCAGCTGACCTACCACAACGGCATCCCCTTCCCCTCTCGCCCCGAAGGAATCGTCGTCAGCGATGTTGACATCATCGATATCGAACTGGTGAAGAATCTCGAACGCCGCCTGCAGGACGCCATCGATCTTGGAGTCGCCTTCGATGTGAGTAACCACACCCTCTCTCTGTACTACATCACTCTTATTAAAATGTTGCGGCCTTGTATATCGTTCACTATTACAAATTACGTAAATGAAGTCGAAATTCTGCCTCAATCGCTACCCAACACCGCAATGGGAGACTTGCAATTATTACTACGCACCCACTCAATTACAATACGGAAAATAAAAATATTAAACTCAAAAATATTGTCTAACATATATAGTACATTCAAATAAGATCATATTTCATAAATTAACTTCTGGGAAATTAAATAAAGCAAAAAATCGAAATAAAAATAAATAAGAGTCGTAATAAAGTAAGAAGTAAATACACTTAATGATTGTAATGGTATTAAATATTAAATATTATTCTCTGAAAATTAATTACTATTTAATCGTGTATAATACTTTTCATCAACAGAATAATATAGGAAAGTTCGAAAAGATTTTGTGTGCCCCATTACTGCACTAATATTACAAAATTCAATATTAATTTCACGGCATTAACGCTACTAAAAATTAGTGATTTCATATAAAGAAAAAAATCTGAATTTGTTTCAAAATTGTTATGAGCGTTGTGAAATTGATATTGTTATATCACACCTAGAAAGCATGTTTTAATAATAATCTTCATATTCGGCATACTGCGGAGTTGCTCTAACTACAAATGAAAAAAGTTTTAAATTGGATTTAAAGTTACTTTAAAATCTATGACAGGGCATATTTGATAACATTCCTGATATAAACTTCTTCTCATTAATGCCATAAAACTCAAATCCATTCGTAAAACCTATAATAAATCTACTTACATTCAATCCATAAACTATTATGTGTTGATTTATTAGTAGTGAATTAAAAGTAAAATTAATTAAAAGTAATGAACTCAAAAAAATGAAATTTGTAACATCTCTAATAAAATTTAAAATATATCTGAAATACTTGATAAATTAATGGCTGAAAATGGTGTAGAGAGAATAAGAAAGATAACATAAATCAATAATTCGTGAATCCTTTAAAATCCAAACGAGAAAAATCTTGTCTCAATCTACATTCCCAAATAAATCGTTTCCATTCATTCGAACAGGAGAGCATCAACAAGGTCGTCTTGGCTGACAACGACGGCATTGACATCCTGGGCAACCTCATCAGCGGCAACAAGGATTCCATCAACCGCAAGTACTACGGCTCCCTGTACCTGGGCCTGCGCGCCCTGTTCGGTCACGTGGTGGACCCCTACCACAAGTACAACGTAGCCCCCGGCGTGCTGGAGCACTTCGAGACGGCCCTGCGCGACCCCGCCTACTACCGCATCGTGGCTCGCGTCGTGGAGCTCTTCCGCCAATACAAGTCGCTGCTCAAGACGTACACGCGGGAGGAGCTCACCTTCCCCGGCGTCAAGATCGAGGCCGTGGACGTGGACAAGCTGGTGACGTACGTGGACGACTTCGTGTTCGACCTCAACTCCGCCGTGGAGGTGCCCAACGTGGAGGTGGCCAAGAAGCTGGACATCCGCGTGCGCCAGCCCCGCCTCAACCACAAGCCCTTCAGCGTGCGCGTGTCCGTGGACAGCGACAAGGCCGCCCGCGTGGCCGTGCGCTTCTACCTGGGCCCCAAGTACAACTACCTGGGCCGCCCGCTCTCCGTCGAGGAGCGCCGCCAGTACCTCGTCGAGATCGACCGCTTCCCCTACGACCGTGAGTATCCCCCGCGCTCGCGCCCTCTCCCACCCACTCACCAGGCGCTACACCTCAACTGGCCATCTTATCACCATCCCTCTCCAATCTCACTCGCGCTCGCGCCCTCTCCCACCCTATCACCCGGCGCTACACCTCACCTGGCCATCTTAGCACAATCCCCCACCAATCTCACTCGCGCTCGCGCCCTCTCCCCCCCTATCACCCGGCGCTACACCTCACCTGGCCATCTCAGCACCATCCCTCACCAATCTCACCCGCGGTCGGGCCCTCTCCCACCCTCTCACCCGGCGCCACACCTCACATGGCCATCTCAGCACCATCCCTCACCAATCTCACCCGCGGTCGGGCCCTCTCCCACCCTCTCACCCGGCGCTTACTCCTCGCTCAAGCCCATCTCATCCCTCTCCAATCTCACCCGCGCTCGCTCCCACTCTCAGACAATCACTCCTGTCGAGCCCACTCTCGCTACACCTCGTTCAAATCCAACTCATCGCCAATGTCTTCCCCTCACCTAATCACCTTCGATCACGAGACCAAGAGGCTCACAATCTCACACTTACCCATCTCACCACCTCACCTCATTCACTTTCTTTTACGCCCCAACGCTCCCTTTCATCCCCTTTCACCCCTCAGCCCCTCTCGCTGCCTTCCCCCACTAACCATCGCTCACCTCCATCACCCCGCTCACCCTCGCTCAGCGCTGCTAACCGCCCGCTCTGCTCTGCTTAGTGCCCGCCGGCAAGACGGTGATCGAGCGCAGCTCCCGCGACTCCAGCGCCGTGGTGCCCGACCAGACCATCACCCGGGTGCTGCTCAAGAAGGTGGAGGACGCCATCGAGGGCCGCGAGCCCTTCTACGTGGACTCTGTAAGTGTTCGCCTCACCTCACACACGCACAACCACGCGCACTGCCTCGTTACACTCTTGTGAGGAGTCCCTTAGGGCTCCTCTTCGCGTCCTGTCTCCATGTCACACGCAGTATAGGGGAATCCCCCTGAGCAGCGGTGATTAGGCAGCGTAGAGTGACGTGCGCCCTTTCTCGCTCACAGGCCCATCGCCACTGCGGCTTCCCCGAGCGTCTGCTGCTGCCTAAGGGCTCTCGCCAGGGCCTGCCCTTGGCTCTGTACGTCGTGATCACGCCCTACGGCGGAGACTCCCTCAACACCCACACCGGCTACATCGCGTGCGGCGCCGGCTTCGGCTACCAGGTGGTGGACAACAAGCCCTACGGCTACCCCTTCGACCGCGTCATCAAGAGCGAGACGGAGTTCTTCGTGCCCAACATCTTCTACAAGGACGTCACCGTCTTCCACAAGAAGCAGGAGGAGATCAACAAGGCGTGAGCGCCTTCCACGGCCTGCACGAGCCCTCATGGTTCCAGCTCCCACCTATGACGAACCGGCTCGCCTCTGGTCATCTGAGTAAACTGAGCAACTCAAACAACCGACTGACATACTCGTGCAATAAAGACTGAGCTATTATATGATTTCATGTCTATCATTTCTTGATGCCCTACTTTCAATAGTCCTTCCCTTTCTTGGACTTCCTTTTCTGCAGTGTCCTTTTTCTGTGATAATTGTAGTCTCCCAATTTCGAAGTTTGTCTTAAAGTAATATGAAGTTTAATGGTTGGATTTAGAATTCGAATTACCTCCAAGGCTGGAAGATAATTCGAATTTGTCTAGGAAATAATTTCTTCCCTCCTGTCCGAAATCTGTTCCTTGACATTTCCTTTAATTTAAAATTCCTTTATCATCTTTTTTTTAATAATGTCTTGATATATGGCGAGGAATTTTTAATAGAATTGGCATTAATCACATGTTGGCTGAGAACACACATCTCAAATAAAATATGTGCTTCTGGTTGAGAACCCGCTTATTTGATAAATCCAATATGTGTGGAAGCAAAGAAAGCATGAACACGTTGCAATGACAAATAGGAGTTTTACTATTTGGTTTCTTCTTCAATTAGAAATTGCAGATATGATTTTGTATAACTGTGAGTGAACAGATATTTTTGAAGTATGACTAAAGCAATTCATAGTAATTTTACAAAATTTGAGGGGAAATTTTAGAGTACGAGACCCTACGTCTCCATTATTCGGAATAACTGTGCTTATAATGTTTTAATAGGAGTAAATACAGTTATCTGGACTTAAAAATTGATTTTTAAAACCGAATTTCAATACCCATGTTCCCTTTAAAACCATTTTTCTTGAAACATACATTTAACAATTCTTTTTGAAAGGTAACTTCTGAACTAATTCACGATTTGTCCCCAACTGCCAGAAAATAGTTACTGGTCAAGATTTACAATATGAATATAGGTAAATCGTTAGCTACAATAGTTTTTCATTTGTGATTTTTTATTTAAAAATAAGTAATTTATCATATCCAATATGTAATATAAAAACCACATATAATTTACTTGTTTGTAACTAGTTAACACGTTGAACCTATAATATCGCTCTAAGTCCTCAATTACGAAAAGAGAGGAAAGTTAATATTGCTGTTAATGAGTTAGTTAAGAAGTACATAACAATATTTTTGAATGGTTCAATACACACTAAAAAGTTTGATTTTGCAATATTTTTTTAATTCAAGTTATCATTTTCTATGAATGGGAATACTTCTAAAACATATATTTTATATAAAATCCCTCATTGTTGAAAGATCTGGAATTGAAATTTTCCATGTAATTTTCCATGTTTTATTTATTATTTACGTTGCACATGCAAAGTGCAAAATGTCTGAGTCTATGATATTCTCTTCAAAATGTAGAGTTTACGGAAGTTATTATCTACTAACCATCTGCATGCATGAAAAATAATAATCAAACAAATCATTATAGTGTACTTGCCTTTTTGCTTAATCTACTATAAATGCCATTGAGCGAACAGGTCGTGTAACTTCACTCACTCTTTCAAGATTCTCTGTAAAGATTATTATAGAAAATACTACACTGATGTGTTAATGTTACTTTTGTGATCTGTTGTTTCCTAGCATGCCATAAAACTAACTTCTGTTCTTTTCCAAAGCTTTCAATCTCATCCCTACGAGACGCAACATAAGATATTGCATTATATTATTTTATTGTCTTCTCTGACATTTCTCTGAACCGTCAGAGGCTTCATATTCTTTGGGTCTAAGAGGCGCGGAAATCAACACTGGTTCTCTGGAACGCAAAGCCAATTCAATAATTACTCAAGTTGTTAGGGATAATTTGTATCGGGATATAAAAAAACATTGCTCATACAACTTTGAAAGAGGATGCAAAATAAAAGTCAAATCTCTTCACCAAACTTGAAACACCCCATTCCGAGACTATTATCTAGAATCTTCAAAACCCCAATTTGCAACTAAAATTGACATTCAATTCAATAATTACTCAAGATATTAGAGATAATTTGTATCGGGATATATCAAAGAATAAATTGCTCATACAACTTTGAAAAAGGATGCAAAATAAAATTCAAATCTCTTCACCAAACACTCCATACCGAGAATATTATCTAGAATCTTCGAAACCCCAATTTGTAACTAAAATTGACATTTTATTACTTACATGGATAATAATGTGCTTAGCATAACTAAATCAATTTCTCTATAATATTTTACAGTATTTATTGTCACAGCATAAACTTTTTAATCCATTTTGGGGGATATTTTGCATGAAATTTGAAGCCATTTTGGACAATATGCCACGTAACTGAAAATGTATTATTTTGAACACGTTTACACTCAAAATGTTTTGACATATGAAAAATTTCATAAACAGATCGTTGGAAGCATTTGGGTCAATAAATGCATTAGTTATACGACTAGTGGTACTACAGAAAGGTACAGACTTTCTCACACTAGTTAGTTTTCTAATTTATTTAGTCTAGGCTATTTGTTTGATTTTACCCCATTCTCTTCCCAGCCGCTTTCCATCGGTGTCTAAAATACATTTTTCATATTTTCTCGATTTTTCGGTCACTTAATAGTAAAATTTAAATACAACTTTAACAATATTTTAGAAGAGCATTTTTTAGCATTGAAAAATTTGGAACGGTTCTTGAGAAGACTTGTTTGAGCGTTTCTGAAAATGAGAAATTTTGATATCATTTTCTTAGAAAACTTCGAGTTTTCGAGAACCTTTTGAAGCACTTGTATTCACAAATATAATAAAATATAAAAAATGCCCATAATGTAAGTATTTACGGGTAAACAATTAATATTAAAAATAAATTCGTGTTATGTTTGAAAATCAAAAGAATGCAACAAAATGGGTTGATAAAATTCGGTGCATTTTGGCACTATCTGCACAAAAAGTTAAAAGAAAAATCGTTTTGAGAAAATGTTTTTTAAAATTTCTTAATTGCTGTTCTAAAAATGCATTTATTTCTTGAACATTTCGTGAAAACTACCCATACTTTCAAAAACGCACAAGACCCCATTTAAAGATCTAATTTTGAAGAACAGATTTCAGTAATAAGGAAAAATCTCTATATTCAATCTTGTAGTTGTAGGTAGTAGCCGAAAAATGTTCTAGGTAAAGATATATTTAAATTACAAATTCAGAAAGATGTTTAACTCTATGTTCCCAAAAAGCAGTGATTGAATTGTTCCAGAATTTGAAAACCTCCTCATTCCAAAGGATTTAGAATATAAGAAAGAAAACAATATTATTGAGGTATTCGGTTTTCCGTAAAGTGCATGTGTAGTAATTTATGATGATTACTTTTCTGCAATTCTTACTATTGTGGGATATAATCGCATGGGTTTCCACACATGTCATACATGTATTGTATTGCTTTCAAATTATTTTTTTCATCATTACTCATCTATGATCGTCTACGTAATGAAGAGAGAGATTTCACCCAACTAACTGCCTAGATATATGAAAACTAATGAATTTAAATTGGTGTTGTGGAAAGAGCTTGTAAAAGGGTTCTGAGAAGACAGAATTTATGTATCTTCGGGCAATAAATAATATAAAGTCGTTATAGATATATTGTTGTTCATGTAAAATGATATAATGAACAGTCGTTAAAATTAATTGGGTACACTACATGTGTAATAACTAAGCTAGGAATTTTTGCCTATTTGCCTGTTTTATTTCTTTAACTGAACATGCGATATGTTTCACTCTGAGATATTATAAGTATGATATGCAAATTCTGTAGGGCCTATAAATGCCTATTTAGCATAATTTTCTCTATCTTGCCTTCATTAACTATCATTCTTGTCTAAATATATAATAAGCAGTTGTGATTTAATAAAAATTGAATTATACAACGCCTAAGTGGTAACCAATTTTATCCACCAGAGTGCAGACAACTTGACAAAATATCGATAATCTTTGATCAGTTTAACGATCAGTGGTGGGTATTAGGTACTTGCAAAGCCATCTAGGATCAGTGAAGACCGCTTTATGTTTGGGTTTTGCCTAGTTTAATAGCATCCTTTCACACAGCTGGCAGTCTACTTCGGAGAAAATGGAGCACAATTCAATTATTCATTGCCAAAATCATACATACGTCATAGCATTATTTTTATTAATGACATTTGTTTCACTGTCCCCTTATTGCGCTATTATAGAATAAATTGTTAGTGAACATTAAAATACCTATATTCGAATTTTTTATGTATATTTAAAGGACAATTTTGTTATTTTAAGTGCTTATTTTGCCTATCTTTTTTACTGTTTCTAGTTTCTCAGTTTAGTAGTATCCATCAGTCTAGGCAAGACAGACAAGTTCACGTCAACTTGTTACACAAAAAGATCATTTAAAAACCTGAAGAATGTAAATAAAAATATTGCAAGATGGCGCAAAGATTCAGTTTTCACTCTTCTCTTTCAAATATTTTGACATTCAAATATATAAAAAAAGTGTATATTTATTCCAGGTTCTAAGAATCCATGTTATTTGGTCCTACAGGCATCTGTGAATATACAATTTCTCAAAGGAATTCTTTTTCAAATCTCAAAATTTTACCACATAATGTACATATTAATGGTGACAACTGCACAATATTATTTTGCATTTTACGTAAAAGAATTTTAAACAATGTTTATTTTATTTTTGCAACTTTCGTTCAATAACGTTCGCTATTATAGAATTCTGAGATATTATAAGTATGAACTAAACTAAGAATTGAACTAAATGTTTGTTGATCACTTTAATATTTTAACCACATAATCGTCTTGTAAGAAGAAAAGTTGTTTAAAATACGTAAATAAATTTTACAGTTTTTTAATTTTAAAAAAATTGATTTTTGAAAAGCAAATACGCTGATTTTTTATCTATTTATATATTTACTTGAATACAGAAGTAAAACTAAATTAATTTGAGCACTCTAAAAAGCAATTATTATTCTTTATTAACATATTAAGCTACTGTAAAACATTTAACAGAATATTTCAAAAATCGGGGCCAAATGGATGTTTTAAATACTAAAATTTGCTGGAAAAACTATTTTTTGGAAAACTGAATTAAAAGATATACATGTATATTGTGGCACTGAATTAGCCTAAAAACTATCAGCAGCATAAGTGGAGCCTTCTACTGCATTTTTGAATTGTTTTCTTCTTCTAATTTTGGATAATTTAAGTTTTTTCCTTCTAGATTTCACAGGTAGTTTACTGGCTTCAACACTACGTTTGAATCTGCGTTGGTCACACTTTGCACTTATTTTCCTTGATGCTTCACTGGATGGATTTCCTATGATTGAATCTTTACATTTTGATTAATTTGTCATCTCATATTAAACTCACAGATGGCTTCTGTGTTGTACAATAATCCAACTTTTTTTAAACAAATGTTTCTTGTAGACATTTGGACCAAACCACACTGTGGAGTGATTCATTAGCATTTTGACTCTTTCCCCGAATGCATCTTTTTAATATTTCAACCGAAGCCACTCTTCTGAACACAGGAATTACTTTTACAATTTCTAAAGAAATAAAAGTGTTCATGTTATTTTTATGACTAGGTATTTCTTTTTCCTTTTATCCTATAAAAAACTAAAACAACTACAACCAAACCTACAATTATTTTACTAAAAATTAATTTACACTTATATCGAAAAGATTGAATAAATACTGAAGAAAAACTCGATATAACTAAATAAAAAATTCTAATAAAATATAAATCACAAAACGCTAATGAAACATCTACAAGAATCAAGAGGATTAACACCACGGCACGATTCAAGAAAGGCGCTCACTGTTACAATATAATGTTTCCCACACTGATTTCCAGCATTCAGATGTTCAAGAAGGTTCTTCAAAAACCAACGCAATTTTAAATATTATTCTGCTAATATTAGGAGAAGAACACTTAGGAGGAGTGGTTCATAGAACATATGGGCTTTTAAATCTTTACTTCGGGCTTTTAAATGCACCTCAGAGGAATATGACTCAGCGACAAGAATCTACAAAGTGCAATTTTATTTATAATGATGAAAATAAAAAATCGAAGTTTTCATGACATTTCATCAAATTTCACAGATACCACTTCTTAAAATCATGCTCGAATTTCGTTTCTTATACCTCTATTTTTTAGAGGCCTGTCAAGACCACGCACGAAGAAGGGAGAGGGAAGGCAGATTCCAATAGGGAGCTGCAACGTCAATATGTTTAATGACGTTGCAGCTCCTTATTGGAGTATGCCTTCTCACTTCCTTTTCGTGCGTTACCTTGACAGGACACTTTAAAAAATCGAAGTATAATAATAAACGAAATTCTCGTGAAGAAAATATCGAATCTCACAATCAAAAACTAACTCTGAAAGTAAAACCTAAAAGAATTCCTAAGAATTAACACGAAATTTATTAATTCCCGGTTAACCAAAGCGGTACGCAAAATTTCAGAAGAAATAAGAAGAAATAGCTAATAATAATTCCGCAATAGCACAATAGACGCCATTGCCATTATTCATGATTAATGTAGACATTTCATTCAACAAATGACCATATTTCCACTCGCAAACAGAGTTTGGGTAGGTTGAGTTCAGGGAAACTTTCTAAAAAGACAAAGGAGAGAAGAGTTCAAGCCGGAGGAGAAGAAAAGGGAAGCGGACATCTGAAGAGAAAAGAAAAGTAGAGAGGTAAGGAAAAAGCGAGAAAAGAAGAAGTAAGAGAAAAGGAGAGGACCAACAATTTCTAGACAAAACAGAGTTCAATATAAGAGTAGAGATTCATAAAGACTACAAATGAGAAGAAAGGAAAAGCATAAAAGGAAGTCCAAGAAAGAGAAGGACTATTGAAAGTAGAGCGTGAAGAAATGATAGACTTGAAATCATATAATAGCTCAGTCTTTATTGCACGAGTATGTCAGTCGGTTGTTTGAGTTGCTCAGTTTACTCAGATGACCAGAGGCGAGCCGGTTCGTCATAGGTGGGAGCTGGAACCATGAGGGCTCGTGCAGGCCGTGGAAGGCGCTCAAGCCTTGTTGATCTCCTCCTGCTTCTTGTGGAAGACGGTGACGTCCTTGTAGAAGATGTTGGGCACGAAGAACTCCGTCTCGCTCTTGATGACGCGGTCGAAGGGGTAGCCGTAGGGCTTGTTGTCCACCACCTGGTAGCCGAAGCCGGCGCCGCACGCGATGTAGCCGGTGTGGGTGTTGAGGGAGTCTCCGCCGTAGGGCGTGATCACGACGTACAGAGCCAAGGGCAGGCCCTGGCGAGAGCCCTTAGGCAGCAGCAGACGCTCGGGGAAGCCGCAGTGGCGATGGGCCTGTGAGCGAGAAAGGGCGCACGTCACTCTACGCTGCCTAATCACCGCTGCTCAGGGGGATTCCCCTATACTGCGTGTGACATGGAGACAGGACGCGAAGAGGAGCCCTAAGGGACTCCTCACAAGAGTGTAACGAGGCAGTGCGCGTGGTTGTGCGTGTGTGAGGTGAGGCGAACACTTACAGAGTCCACGTAGAAGGGCTCGCGGCCCTCGATGGCGTCCTCCACCTTCTTGAGCAGCACCCGGGTGATGGTCTGGTCGGGCACCACGGCGCTGGAGTCGCGGGAGCTGCGCTCGATCACCGTCTTGCCGGCGGGCACTAAGCAGAGCAGAGCGGGCGGTTAGCAGCGCTGAGCGAGGGTGAGCGGGGTGATGGAGGTGAGCGAGGGGATGAAGGTGAGCGAGGTTCGTAGGAGAAGGTAGCGGGATGGACTGAGGTTTGAAAAGGGATGAGATGGGATGAAAGGGGGTGTTGGGGCGTAAAAGAGAGTGAGTGAGGTGAGGTGATGAGATGGCCTGGTGAGAGGGTGGGAGTTTGGGCGAACGTTGGTGAAATTGGTGAGGGATGGTGCTGAGATGGCCATGTGAGGTGTGGCGCCGGGTGAGAGGGTGGGAGAGGGCGCGAGCGCGAGTGAGATTGGTGAGGGATGGTGCTGAGATGGCCAGGTGAGGTGTGGCGCCGGGTGATAGGGTGGGAGAGGGCGCGAGCGCGAGTGAGATTGGTGGGGGATTGTGCTAAGATGGCCAGGTGAGGTGTAGCGCCGGGTGATAGGGTGGGAGAGGGCGCGAGCGCGAGTGAGATTGGAGAGGGATGGTGATAAGATGGCCAGTTGAGGTGTAGCGCCTGGTGAGTGGGTGGGAGAGGGCGCGAGCGCGGGGGATACTCACGGTCGTAGGGGAAGCGGTCGATCTCGACGAGGTACTGGCGGCGCTCCTCGACGGAGAGCGGGCGGCCCAGGTAGTTGTACTTGGGGCCCAGGTAGAAGCGCACGGCCACGCGGGCGGCCTTGTCGCTGTCCACGGACACGCGCACGCTGAAGGGCTTGTGGTTGAGGCGGGGCTGGCGCACGCGGATGTCCAGCTTCTTGGCCACCTCCACGTTGGGCACCTCCACGGCGGAGTTGAGGTCGAACACGAAGTCGTCCACGTACGTCACCAGCTTGTCCACGTCCACGGCCTCGATCTTGACGCCGGGGAAGGTGAGCTCCTCCCGCGTGTACGTCTTGAGCAGCGACTTGTATTGGCGGAAGAGCTCCACGACGCGAGCCACGATGCGGTAGTAGGCGGGGTCGCGCAGGGCCGTCTCGAAGTGCTCCAGCACGCCGGGGGCTACGTTGTACTTGTGGTAGGGGTCCACCACGTGACCGAACAGGGCGCGCAGGCCCAGGTACAGGGAGCCGAAGTATTTGCGGTTGATGGAGTCCTTGTTGCCGTGGATCAGGTTGCCGAGAATGTCGATGCCGTCGTTGTCAGCCAAGACGACCTTGTTGATGTTTGCCTGCGTAGGTGTACGAAATAAAAATGTAGTAGGCTTAAGGTCACTTTTCGCGTGGATTTTAAATAGAATGTTAGTGTAGTTGCATGAATTTGTTACATTATTTTACATACATTACATACGTCTTTCTAAACAGTTCTAAACAACTTCGTGTGCCTTTTCATGGAAGCCAGATGGCAGAGAAATGTTCGAGTGTTTCTGTACATCTCTTTTAAAGTTCGGGAATATTACCTTCGATTATTGTAACAGCGCGCGAGGATTGTGTTAAATGTCATTTTTTAGGCTTTTCGCTAAAACGTTTTCTACAAAAAATTGTTTTAGAGTAGTACTATTTCAATTTATCTTTCACTTTGGTCATTTAACCCTCTTCATTTTAAGCCTTTTACTTACATACTGTTGAAAAATAATAGATTCTTTAAAGTAGATTAGGAATTTATTTCACAAATCAAATTCGACACGTGTGTATAATTCGTATATACTGGATACTCACATCGAAGGCGACTCCAAGATCGATGGCGTCCTGCAGGCGGCGTTCGAGATTCTTCACCAGTTCGATATCGATGATGTCAACATCGCTGACGACGATTCCTTCGGGGCGAGAGGGGAAGGGGATGCCGTTGTGGTAGGTCAGCTGAGGAGCGTAGCCAGACTGGAAAACAAAAAAATCATTTTAGCTTCCTTTTGATAATCCAAAATTATTTTTGAAACACGTGTAACTTTTCCATGATTACAGTTTTTCATAATTACAGTAATTAGAATTGTGAGAAAAAGAACTTCTATGAGTAAGATATAGTTGAACATTTCTGTTCTAATCGTAAATATATTTTTAAAAAATTTACTAAAGTTCCCTAGTTTTGAGAACCAAAATTATGGATATTCATGATCGTAATTGAGCAGGTACGAAAGAATGAACAAACATTTAGGGAATGCAGTCAAGCCTAAATATTGGCTATCATCTTGAAAGTGGGAACGGAATGTCTTATATACGGACTTTTCTTTATTTCCATGACAAATTGAATAACTATGCTCCTCTACTTGTATTATAAGAGAAGTAAAAAAAGAAGAAATATAGTCCTGAAATATCAGACAAAGTCGATTGACGGAGATGAGCACGTGAGAAGGGAAATATGTTTGCGCATGAGACTTGTTCGGCGAATGCTCACCAGGGGCTTGCTGTGCACGTCGTAGTCGATGGGGTAGACGGGGGGCAGTCCGTTGGACAGGCGCTCCAGCTGGTAGCGGTTGAAGAGCTGCAGCAGGTAGTAGTAGAAGATCTCTCCGCGGCGGGGCGCCACGCCGACGCCGTATTTGGAGGCGCTGAACCACACGGGGTACTCGTAGTTGAAGTAGGTGTGGAAGGTGCTCAGGCCGATGTCCTCGGTGAAGTAGTTCAACAGCTGCTCAGGGTTGGACACCTGAAACGGGACAATTACTGCGTTAACAGTGCACAAAATAATAGACCTCCAATATTCAGAACGTAAACTAGAATTGATACCGAGTTCAATAATAGTTTTCAGTTTGAAACAATGACGCGTGCTACACGAAATTTGAGAATACAGAATTTCTTTTCTTTACACAACGCAATAGAAACCTGATCAGTTATTAATGGTACTAAAAGGGAAAAAATCAATTAAATATTCACCTTAGAAATACTATATTCTCACATTAATTACATATTAAAACCTCAAAATACTTGTATTAGCCGCGAAATAAAGATTTCTTTCAGAGAAATTTAAAGAGAAGTTAAATATAATATAAACAATTTTTGGATCAACCGAGTACATCAAAATAATATAAATGAATCATGGGCGTTTAAAAGCGAAAGTGTTGAATAATAACACATCAGATATAGGCTATAAATCAAACTAAATATATGGTAGAATTGATGTGCAAAAATTGTAAAATCAAAAGCATGGTTAACCCTAATGACCAGAGTTAGCGGGACGGGCTAGTCGGTTACCTGGGGGTAGGTGTAGTACCAGGCGCTGGTGTTGGTGTAGTAGGCGGCGTTGATGGTGATGGGCAGCTCCTTGCCCTGCAGGTACTCCTCGGTGGCCTCGTGGATGATCTCCGAGTTGACGAAGAACTCGGGGTAGACCTCGTAGGGCGGCGGCAGCACCACGTCGTGCGTGTCCTGGCGGTGCAGCACGGCCACGCTCAGGGCGTAGATGAACTGGCCTTCGTTGACGCGGTCGCGCAGGTAGGCGGCCGTCTTGTAGAAGGTCTGGTAGTCCACGGCGTTGTACAGCACGTCGAAGATGAGCACGGCCTGCTTCACGTGGCGCTTGTACACCACGGAGAAGGGCTTGTGGCGCGGCAGCAGCTCTCCGGCGCGGTACAGCGCCAGCAGCTTCTTCACCGCCTGCGACACGCCCACACAGCGCGTCAGCACAGAACACAGAAACTAGGGGCTACGTTCGTAAGGCAAGGGACCGTCTCGACTTTCTTTCAATGGATCAGGAAGATACAGTTCGAGATGGGGCCAAAAACTCAGATTTACTTTTTCTCTCGGAACATTAGTCGGGGTTATCTTCTCCGGGCAGGAGTTTAATCATTCAAAAAATATAAAAAATAGTCGTATCTTTTGTCAAGGAGGACTATTAAAATCGAATTTCAGCATTACAGTGATATAATGGACCATTTCTTATCAAAGATTATTTATTCCCAAACGCAATATTCATGGGCTCTGTAACTATAATGCCAGATCTCCTAATTAGCGGACGGAAATATTTCAATCTAAATTGACTAGTGTGGATGTATACGCGAACAGGAGCCCACGTGAAGGAAAGCTTCTAAAAGAAGACGTGAAGAAAAGCTTCCTCGTGACAAATGAAGACGCGCATTGAATTAAGATCTTATGGGGGATGTTCAAAGAGAAAGCAGCGCTGTATGCGTTGGGAATGCACGAACCTCCTGGTCCTTGTAGAGCTCGAGGTGTTCCTCAGGGTTGAAGGACTGGGCCACTTCCAGCACCTCGGCCACGTAGCTGGGCTGGTGCACGCGGATCAGCAGGCGTAGGATGTCGCGCTGCTTGTTCAGCAGGTCCTTGTCCGCTGCAACAGAGGGCCACACACCACACTCAAAACCACACCCACACTAGAGCGGGCAAACTATAACGCTGGCCCGGAGATACTATTAATTATGGGCACTTCGTGTATGCCGCTTCGTGTGTTGGTTGCTGAGGATATATTGGTTGTTATGTTTCCGGGCGCGTCAACTACTATGGTCATTATTCCCGTACGTGTAGTGCGTGTTTTGCTCGGGATGTGGTGGTGGTCTTCCTCCGCTGCAGTGTCAGATCCTGTGTGGAGCGACCGTCGTCTAACGGGGCTTTCCCTAACCAGGTATCTCTCACCAGCGGGGCACCGCCCCTTGGAAGCTGAGGAGGAATAAACGTGTACTTGCGTGTGTGTGTGTGAGTAAAGGGCGATGAGACATGATCTCACCGACGTGTGTGAGTATGAGTGAACCGTCTTCTTTCTGCTTGGGCTGCTGAGTTTTCAACCGTTGGAAGGTTCTTATGTGATGTGCCAGTTGTAAAGAAGTGCGTTGAAGGGTGCAGGTGGGTGAGGTGAGGGGAGGTGGGTGAGCACTCACCGACTTTGCGCGTGCGCTCCGGGATGACGGAGGCGGCGGCGAAGGCCGCGACGAGCGCCAGCACCAGAACCGTGGCCGTCCTCATGGCAGCTCCTTGGGGGAAGTGTGCCTGGGCAGGGCGCGCGCCGCTTTTAAGGCGTCGCTTATCTCGGACTCTGCCCTCCCCCCCCCCGCCCCCTCGCTCCATTGCCCGCCTCCACGCCCCCCCGGCCGTGCCGCTCCTTGGGGCGATTCCGTTGCGGGCGAGTGGGCCTTCAGTCAACCGCTCCCGAACCGTTATTACATTTCACATATTTTGGGCCACGTACTAAAAAGTAGCTTTTTTAACTACGATGTTAGAGGTTGTAGGGAGATACCTTTTTCTAAATCATTTTGATGAAATTCAATATTGCATTTATAATACAATCGATATAGGTAATCGTTTTCGAATTGCCGACCTGAATCGAATTTTTTAACACTGGATACTGTGTCTTGTTATTGTGCAAAATTTAGTAAAAAGCATTTACAAACAGAAAGTTTAATAAATGTCCACAAAATAAATATAATTATATATTTAGCGCGAATTTTTGCATATAGACTCTTATAGTGTTGTTGATAATATCCCTTTAATAGGTTAATATTGCGAGATCACTGGTTCATTTTGATTGATGTACCAATGGATATATTATTGTAGTTCATTAAAGCATCGAAGTGTGACTATTGCACATATTCTGTGTAAATATTAAAGTCTGTTAAAATGCGAATCTTTAATATTCATTCATTTATTTAATCCTCCAAAATTAATTTTAAACAAATTCCTGTTTTACATTGATAGGGGTCCGATTATTTTTAATTAGCAATTCTTGCAGGTTTTAGGGAGATACCTTTCTCTAAATCATTTGGATTAAATTCAATATTACAATTATATTACATTCGATACAGGTAATCATATTCGTATTACTGACTCCAATCGAATTTTTAATATTACATACAGTGACTTGTTACCGTGAAAAATTTAGCAGAGACCGTATATAAACAGATAGTATAATAAATGTCTACAAAATATATATAATTACGTATTTTGGGCGAAATTTCTGCATAAAAGCCTCTTTATATTGTTAATTAAATTTATTGTATTGCTAGAGGTGTGAGGGAGATATCTGTCTAAATCATATTGATTGAATTCAATATTGCAGTAATATTCGATACAGGTATTCATTTTCAAATTGTCGTCTCCAATCAATTTTTTAACACTACATGCACTGATTTGTTATCATGTAAAATTCTGAATAAACCATTTATTAACCGTAAGTTTTTAATGTAAATTTTAAAAAAATAAAATAAATATAATTATGTACTTTGACCAAAAGTTCTGCATAAAACCCTTTTTGTATTATTAATTACATTTATATTATTGTCGACATTGTCCCTTTAATATGTTAATATTGCGAGATAAATCGTTCATTTTTTTGATATACCAATGAATGTGTTATCGTAGTTCATTAGGGCATCGAAGTGTTTATGTCTATTGCAGATATTCCGTGGAGATATTGAAGTCCGTTAAAAAGCGAATCTTTAATTTTTAATTTCTTTATTTCATCCTCGAAAATACATTTTAAACAACAGTATATTTTACATCGATAGGTTTCGATTAAGCATTCCTAATTTGTAAGGCACAGATTTTCATGTAGACTCCATGCGTCAGTAGATGTCCATGCGTCATACACGACGCCGTGTGCACGGTTTGTCAGAAATATTCTGGTCTATGCATCCTTCCTTCACTCAAATATTGTCCCCAATCTTACTGTTAGGTGGAGTCAGCATCGGCAACTATTTCTTATTTTAATTTTATCATAAATTTTAATATAAAACACAAGAAATATTGATGAGCATGGTTTTCCTCAAATGATATATAATTTATTTTTAATTATTGCAAGTGGGGGTAGGTGTTATCGCTGGCGTTACCTAATTATTTCGGAGGGTTCGAGAGCGCGTGGCAAGCGCGTTATAAAGGGGGGGGAGGATTCAAAGTGAGGATGCGACATCGACGACAAAACACCGATGTTTCGAAATATTAATGTTCAAATTTTTAAAATCTTTATCCAAAATACATCGCCCCAAAACAATCTTTTTTTAAAACCTGGATGTTAGTAAAATTAATTTAGTAACCTCTTACTTACTCTTACCAGTGCAGGTGGGTGTTTCCTTGTCACGGTGGTCGTATTTATTAATTTATCATTGAGATTTAGCTGACAAAAAAGTCAAAAATTCTCAGAACAATGAATAAAATGTTTATTATCTTATTGGATGATAAAAAATAATACACTTCATTTATCAACAAAAAATCGACGAACGTATTTTTCACTCTTGCTGACTTTGATCTGAAGAATTTTTAAAATACAGATATATAAAAATTATTGTACTTTTTGTTATTATATTTCTACACTCAAAAATAAAGTATCAACCAAGTAGAAATATCGATCTCATAACATCGATGTTAAGAATACATGGGAATCAATAAATCAATATTAAAAACATCGATTTTTGTATTAATCGATGTTTTGAAAACAGCGACATCTATGACACATCCAAATTTTGGAGTTAAGTACTCCAAAATTAGGGATGCGTATTACCACTACTGTTCACATGCATGGAGGGGACCACCGACCGAGGAGGTCACGGTTCTTGGTGGAGGATTGGAAACTACCACCCATAACCCGAATTTCATAGCGACACTCACGTTGTTCGTTTCAAGGTGGAGGCAGTGAGGTGACTTGTCACCGACCTTTGGATGGGATTGAGCATAGGGTTCCTTAGCATTAACCTGTCAGGTTGCCCTATGTTCCGGCGGCACTCACGTCGATAGTTTCAAGGTGGAGGCAGTGAGAAGGTGGCTTGCCACCGACCTTTGGATGGGATTGAGCATAGGGTTCCTTAGCATTAACCTGTCAGGTTGCCCTATGTTCCGGCGGCACTCACGTCGATAGTTTCAAGGTGGAGGCAGTGAGAAGGTGGCTTGCCACCGACCTTTGGATGGGATTGAGCATAGGGTTCCTTAGCATTAACCTGTCAGGTTGCCCTATGTTCCGGCGGCACTCACGTCGATAGTTTCAAGGTGGAGGCAGTGAGAAGGTGGCTTGCCACCGCCCTTTGGTTGGGATTGAGCATAGGGTTCCTTAGCATTAACCTGCCAGGTTGCCCTATGTTCCGGCGGCACTCACGTCGATAGTTTCAAGGTGGAGGCAGTGAGAAGGTGGCTTGCCACCGCCCTTTGGTTGGATTGAGCATAGGGTTACTTAGCATTAACCTGTCAGGTTGCCCTATGTTCCGGCGGCACTCACGTCGATAGTTTCAAGGTGGAGACGGTGAGAAGGTGGCTTGCCACCGCCCTTTGGTTGGATTGAGCATAGGGTTCCTTAGCATTAACCTGTCAGGTTGCCCTATGTTCCGGCGGCACTCACGTCGATAGTTTCAAGGTGGAGACGGTGAGAAGGTGGCTTGCCACCGCCCTTTGGATGGGATTGAGCATAGGGTTCCTTAGCATTAACCTGTCAGGTTGCCCTATGTTCCGGCGGCACTCACGTCGATAGTTTCAAGGTGGAGGCAGTGAGAAGGTGGCTTGCCACCGACCTTTGGATGGGATTGAGCATAGGTTTTGTTAGCAGGAACCTGTCGGATTGCCCTATGTTCCGGCGGCACTCACGTCGGTAGCTTCAAGGTGGAGGCAGTGAGAATGCGGTTTGGGGGCCCCGAGCCCCCCGGGCCTTAGTCCGGGCGGCCCGCAGTTAAACACTTGGCTTCGACATGACAGTGACCCTATTCTCTGGGCAAAGAGGAAGAACTTGCGCCAGGACGCGTGGATTCGACTCCGGCTCTGGCTGGAAAGCTACTAGCTCTCAGCTAGCACGGCAGCCCGATCCAAGCATTGAACGGGAATGTTCTCGAGAAGGATAACTGTCTTCTTAGCGAGATCCAGACACAAGTTGAAAATGTTCTTGACTGAAAGGCGGTTACTTGTATTTTTGCCCATTTTTTAAACGTATAAATATTCATCTGGTTACTCAATTTTACGTTTGATAAATTCTATTACAAAAATGTTTCAATTTCAAAACAAAACATTAACAAAATGTTGTTCTTAAATTTTCTCCATTCCTCTCTATTCTAACAGACCTCTTCGTTTATCTCTCTCTTTTTCGAACTATTGCTGGTTTTTGTTTCTTTGTCACAGCCTTCGTCTGTTTTTTAAATAATACCTTACGAAATTGTTATAGCATCATTTGATTATACAGTAAACCCTCATCCGTGCTTAACACAAATTTTGCCGTAACATGAACAAACATTGGGTGCTGGCAAGGGATTACAGTAAAATGGTCATTTATTATAATCAGATAACACGAATTTTGATAACTCGAATTCCAGTTAAATCGGCCTCTTGGAATTCGCGTTAATGAGGGTTTACTATATTATAGTATAATAAAACTAAAAATCTATTGCTGTAATATATTAATTTTAATATGTTATATTACGACATTAATATTATAAATTCAGTTACTTTTGATTAGATATTTTAAAGAGTAAAAACAAAATGAATGTCTGAAGAACATTAAAGAGAAACGAAAATAGAAAACATCCAAATCAAATAGTTAGAATTCGTTTAGAAAACGTGAGCGCTCATCGAGCGGAGATAACTGTAGAGCTCGCTACTACAAAAAGAACAAAAAACTACGTCTTGTGTGTGATACTGTACTGAGGCAAATTTTAAATAGATGAGGATGAATCCCAAGCAGAAGAAACTGTTTTATTTCACATGCGAATATGTGACATAATAATAATAATAATAATAATAATAATAATAATAATAATAATAATAATAATAATAATAATAATCAAGGAAGGTAATTTCACACAAACTTCAAAATGAAAAGAATGTATTTCCATCATGCGAGTTACCCGCGAATACAACTGGCGAATTACTAATGATCAATTTACATTAATTGATGCTGATTGGTTTGCAACTGATTCCGGTCGCGTCAACTGCTTAAGTCATTAGTCCTCGCACTTCTGCGGCCACAAGAGGAAACATTTTTTTAATGGATTCTTTGATTAGTGAATCGCAGAGGTCCCCTGCTTAAGTCATTAGTCTCGTAAGTGTATGCATGTATTTTCCTCGGGAGGTAGGGTGATCTACCCTCGCTGGATGGAGAGATCCGACGCCGCACTACCGTCGGCTAAACGGGGTTTTCCCCAACCAGGTATCTCTTATCGGCAGGCCACTGCACCAGCCGGGAGAAGCTCTAATCTCCCGATTTGACTTCCGACTTGTCCAAAAATGTACCGGGAATGGTGACTCAGTGCATCAACTGATGTCACTGCAGCACCTCTGACCGGAAGGTCCTAGGTTCGAGTCCCGACAGCGGCAGGATTTCCGACTAGCTTTTCAGCTACGTCGAATTCAGTCGCTGTCTGGAGGAGAATTCTAGCGGCCGGCTGCTCTGATCGGTATTTTTCCGTGGTCTCTCCGATCAATATCAGGCAAATGCCGGAGCAGTATCCTAACAAACGGGCCACGGGCCACGCGCGATCTTTCCTTCCTATTCCTTCTCTTATCCTCACCCCTTACACACACACTTACACTAACATGCACTACACTACCACACATGCCGGGAGACCAGTCGGGGGACTTAGAACTTGCCCTGGTTGGGGCGGTGCCGGGCTGGTGGGAGATGCCTGGTTGGGGAAACCCTGTTTAGTCGCCGGTAGGTTGGAACCGGATCTCGCCATCCAGGGGGGAAGATCACCGCCACCTTCCGATGAAAAAACACGCACTACACTCACGGGACTAATGACCTCAGTAGTTGACGCGCCCGGAATCAAAATCAATCAAGTAATGTAGTACATGTAATGGTAAGTGTAGTACGCAAGGGGGTGAGGATACAGCAAAGAGTAGGAAGAAAAGATCGCACGCGGTCCCTGGCCCGTTGGGATACTGACCCGGCATTCGACACGGAAAACCATCAATTAGAGCAGCCGGCCGCTAGAATTCTCCCCCTGGCAGCGGTTAAATTCGACCCAGCTATGTAGCTAGTGTCGAAAATCCTGTCACTGACGGGACTCGAACCCTAGGACCTCCCGATGAGAGGCACCGCAGAGACTTCGGTTGATGCCCTGAGCCACCTAAGCCGATACGTTCATGATGATGATGATGATGATGATGATGATGATAAGAATAACAATTTTTATTTTAAAAATTATGTTTGATATTTCAAAGACTTGACTGCGCCAGTCATGAATCGAACGCAGACCTCCAGGTATATGCTCAGTTGTTCTAACCACCGAACCTAACGGGTAGCAGTCAACACTTCGATAAGCTTTTAGCAGTTAAGACCTCCTGTGGCGGTTGTGGTAAAATGTAAATAATAATATCTACAATAATTTCGAACACATTAATATTAATGTTATATCAAACGCATATAATTCACATTTTATGTAACGCAAGTAATTTATGATAGGAGTGGTAAAAGTAAAATTTTCCTTTGCGAGTAGGAAAGGCTGCGACACGAGGCCGATAAGCCGAATGGCGCAATTCTACGAACAAAATAAAATATCTTTTACCACATGTGGCATATACAATTTTTTACAGTCCTACTGACTTTCATTTTCAAATATATACTAATACCCAATGACCCTAGTATCTGATTCAGTTCGATGAAAGTGTTTTCTTTCTTGCATTCATAGAAACGGGACGGAACGGGACAGGACGAAACGAGACGAAACGAGACGAAACGGGACGAAACGGGACGAAACGAGACGAAACGAGACGAAACGAGACGAAACGGGACGGCACGGGACGGCACGGGACGGCACGGGACGGCACGGGACGGCACGGGACGGCACGGGACGGCACGGGACGGCACGGGACGGAACGGGTCGGAACGGGACGGCACGGGACGGCACGGGACGGCACGGGACGGCACGGGACGGAACGGGTCGGAACGGGACGGCACGGGACGGCACGGGACGGCACGGGACGGCACGGGACGGAACGGGTCGGAATCGGACGGCACGGGACGGCACGGGACGGCACGGGACGGAACGGGACGGAACGGGACGGAACGGGTCGGAACGGGACGGAACGGGACGGAACGGGACGAAACGGGACGGGACGGAACGGGACGGAACGGGACGGAACGGGACGAAACGAGACGAAACGGGACAAAACGGGACGGAACGGGACGGAACGGGACGGAACGGGACGGAACGGGACGGAACGGGACGGAACGGGACGGAACGGGACGGAACGGGACGGAACGGGACGGAACGGGACGGAACGGGACGGAACGGGACGGAACGGGACGGGACGGGACGGAACGGGACGGAACGGGACGGAACGGGACGGAACGGGACGGAACGGGACGGAACGGGACGGAACGGGACGGAACGGGACGGAACGGGACGGAACGGGACGGAACGGGACGGAACGGGACGGAACGGGACGGAACGGGACGGAACGGGACGGAACGGAACGGGACGGAACGGGACGGAACGGGACGGAACGGGACGGAACGGGACGGAACGGGACGGAACGGGACGGAACGGGACGGAACGGACGAAACGGGACGAAACGGACGAAACGGGACGAAACGGACGGAACGGGACGGAACGGACGAGCGCGGACGGCACGGGACGGCACGGGACGGCACGGACGGCACGGACGGCACGGGACGGCACGGACGGCACGGGGCGGCGGGGGACGGCACGGGACGGCACGGGTCGGCACGGGACGGCACGGGACGGCACGGGACGGCACGGGACGGCACGGGACGGCACGGGACGGCACGGGACGGCACGGGACGGAACGGGACGGAACGGGACGGAACGGGTCGGAACGGGACGGAACGGAACGGGACGGAACGGGACGGAACGGGACGGAACGGGACGGAACGGGACGGAACGGGACGGAACGGGACGGAACGGGACGGAACGGGACGGAACGGGACGGAACGGGACGGAACGGGTGTACTTTTTTGTTTTTTGCATTTTCGTCTATTTCGACTAATAAATCACTTTGTAGCTTTTTATATCATTTTTAAAGCATTTTCGCTGATTTCATTGATTTTAATACCATTTTAATGGTACTTGCTTTAAATAATATTTACGAGATGCAATAAAAGTTCTCCACAGAGTTCCTGAGTAGCCTATTCGATTTCTTCCTCAGTCATGAGTTGTAATGTCGGCCTTGTTAGTAGGTAATCTAAGGTTGTCAAGTGTCAGTGTCATTATTTATTCGGCTGATTTCGCGATAATTAAAGGCAGGGAAATTCTGGTAAAAAAAACAGTTCCAACCAATTTTTTTCAAGCTGACTTCATTTGAGTGAAATGAAGAAGCATCAATTGCATCAGTAATATATCCAACAGCTAGAGTTGTTTATCTGATATGGTTTTAATCAATTTCTTTACGCCATTTTCCTTTGCTCTTAGGGCATTTTAAACACATTTTAAGAACATTTAATTGATAATTTTTGGCAATGTTTTAGCTCATCAAAATCGGCCCTGTTCCGTTATGACCGTTGGAAGGTTCCTTTCAAACCTTAGTCATCGTGTCAGATATAATTGTTACTCCATTTGCGAGATATTCGTGAGTGAGATATGGTCTGCTATTTCTTCATTGCCCGCGCAAATTACAAGGAGAGGTTGAAAGCCAGACAGAAAACTCGACAAAGATTTTGAGATTAACCGTGTAAAATAAATTGGCTGTTCTGTTGACTGTCAGCCTATAAATAGTAATAGAATGTAAACATGATTTAAGAGATAATAAAAATGTATCATTTACATGTAAATTCAGTGCACTGCGTAAATTCAGTGCACTGAATCGATATCGTTGCAATTTTACAGTGAGTAGAGCAGGTTATATTGACAAAGATTGTAATGTTCAAAATCCTTAAACAAAATGCATTTGTACTAAATGGAGGATCGCGCCAATCCCAGTGCACCCCGTAAGTATTAAATTTTGGGCCGAAAAAATAAATACACTAATACAAATGTACAAGCAATACAATTTTCGGAGATTTCATCTATTTTGTTCAGTATATCAGTAGCTTTTATTACTCATGCGGCAACTGCGAAGTCGCCACTCGATTCTGATTAGCAACTTGTATTATGTTCGCGACATTTTGTTTACAACATTTCATATAAAGATAATTAACACTTGCCGCTTGACTACGGATTGTTATCTCAAATAATAAAATGAAGCTAAATAAAATTGCACAAGTGCGCAAATTTTCTTGGCACAGCCTTTATTAAATTCTTTTTATATTACTCATTTCTCTTAGAACGTTCTGCAAAGTCATCGTGACGATTTATATAAATGAACTCCTTACACGTCTTGCTTAATTTCGGACAGAAACTATAGACGCATCCTTTATGCAAAAACAAAAAGTTTCTAAACACATTCGAACCTCAGGATTGTCCTCCATCCCGCTTCGGTTTGGCAAATGACATTACACACATTTCCTTTCAAAATGAAAAAATCCCCCAAAACTCTTCCTCGTCACTAGATTCCACCCCATCCCTGTATTAATTTCTAAGGCATTCTCTATCCAAAGCTTTAAAACATTCGCACAAACGCCTCCCAGTCACCCACCCATTCCCGGTAAAATCTTCTGACGCATTCTCTATCCAAAATTTTAATACATTCATAAAATTTGCTCCCAGTCCCTGGATTCCACTACATCCTTGTCAAAAATGAAACATTCTCTATCCAAAAGTAAAAATCTTCCAAATGCTTGTACCGGTAGCGGTAGCTCAGTGTATCAACTGATGTCACTGCAGCGCCTCTAACCGGGAGGTCCTAGGTTCGAGTCCTGACGGCGGCAGGATTTTCGACACTAGCTTTTCAGCTAGGTCGAATTCAGCTGCTGTCTGGAGGAGAATTCTAGCGACCGGATGCTCTGATCGGTAGTTTTCCGTGGTTTCTCCGATCAACATCAGGCGAATGCCGGAGCAGTACCCTAACAAACGGGTCACGGACCGCGCGCGATCTGTCCTTCCTCTTCCTTGTCCTATCCTCTCCCCTTACACACACACTTACACTAACATGCACTACACTAACACATATTCCGGGAGACCGGTCGGGAGCTTGTCCCGACTGGGGCGGTGCCCCGCTGGTGGGAGAGTCCTGGTTATAGGGAAACCCCACTAGCCGACGGTAAGTCGGCGCCGGATCTCGCCATCCAGCGGGGGAAGATCACCGCCATCTCCCGAGAAAAAACATGCACTACACTAGCGGGACTAATGACCGAAGTAGTTGACGCGCCCGGAAACACGAAAAAATCAATCAATCAATCAATCAACCAAATGTTTGCAATCTTCGGATTGTCTTCTTTGTTTCATACACAACTTTCCAAAATCATCCCGTATCGATTCTTTACAAACTTGTGACACCTCTTCTAGCCAAAATCAAAAAATTAACAAATATCTCCTTTAAATACTCCTTCGGACCAGTGACCGATTTACCGTTAAGCTAAATAAACTGCAGCATGGAGCCTCAGAGTCCAAGGAGTCTCAAAAATTATTAAAAAAAATTGCAAATGTAAAATATTTATGAAAATATGCTTATACAAATTTATAATTAGTTCCCGTAAAGAAAAAATTGATAAACACGCTATTAGAGTTAAAAACATTTATTCTAAGACCGGCATTTTCATTCTCATGAATTAACGTTTTGTATTAGTCGAATGCGTGCGAAAATCCATTACGCCAAAATCCGTCAAAGCTATCTGATTGGCTGTTGGAAATGGTCTTTTTTCGTATAGTACCCAGCGTTTGACGAATTCGAGCACAAACATTGAAATTTGAGTGACATGATGAGGTTACCTCTCGATTTTTTAACATTAATTATTAAAAATTGTAGAGTTAAAATATCATTTACTAAACGTATAAGGATGAAAAACTAGTATCGAGCCTCTAAGGAACAAGACAAACTCCATTTACTAACAATAATCGTCAGTCAAAATGATAAGCTCTGAGGTTTTATCTATCGCCGATGCTAATTCCGGATTTTATGAACAAAAATGTCGTAATCGGTATTTGTAGTCAGGTTTTATTAATGATTAATGTAGTAATGAATTATATTGCAGCTAGTTTGACACAAATATTATTATGTCATAGACAATTGGTCTCAATTTTTAAATTTTAAATTTGAATAAAATTGTTTTTAAAGTCAAATTTTAATTGTTTATTTAATTTCGAGTAAGAAGGTTAAAAACTCCAATCTCAAAAATGTTATTGACGCCAGTAAACAGAAGGACCTCAAAACTATTTTAGCTTGGAAAATGTTAATCCGCCTCCTCCTCCAGTGCCGGATTGCCTACATGCAAAATAAGTAGTCGCTTGGGGGACCCTATTCATGAGGGGCCCTGCGATTGCAAAATATATGAAGTGGCGTAGCGTGGGTGTCAGCCACCAGGGGCGGAGGATAATTTCGCCGTCCCTTATTTAAATATATCAGGTTAAAAGACTAAAACATACAGTAATTCTAAAGAACGTTTCGGAAAGAACAATCATCATTATTGTATATTGTACAGGGTACAAATAACGTATATGTTTTACAATGTAATAATCATTATACATTCATTTAAAGAAGTCACAGAATAAATAATGAAAGATTTCGTGCTCATTTCAATCGGTCCGAATCGTAGGTGCGAGAAAAATATGAAAGAAATGGTTCAAATTTTTCAATATATTATTATTATTATTATTATTATTATTATTATTATTATTATTATTATTATTATTATTATTATTATTTATTGTGAAATTTTGCCCCCCCACTACACTACGCGACTGAAAATCTGAAAAACACAATTTTTGTAAAATAATTGTTACTCAAAGAGGCTTCAGTACTAAAAATTTGTATTTCAAATTTCAAAGTTATTTTTTAAAATATTTGATAGTGTTAAAATAGCCTAATATTAACTATATGTTATTTCCTTATTTGCAACTGAATGTGTAAATTGTTTAAGCAAACCTCGAAATGTTCCCTGCTGAAATTGACAGAAGAAACATTTTACAATTTTTTTAAATTGTGAAATGTATTTAATATGATAATGTAATACAAGTAAAAGTTTATGTAAAAAATATTATTTTTTCATTTTTCTTCGTACAGAAAATACTTTATTAAGACATGTTTTTTTTTATTTAATAAAGGTGGAGCTATTTTTATGGGGGGAGGGAGGGGGGCTAGACAATTTTGTGCTTGGGGGCCCCGCAACAATTAAATATGGGCCCGGCTTCTTCGGTCTCCCGTGTCGCAACTAGTGACGGTATTTTTTGTTCATTGAGCTGAGCTCTTGGGCGTTCTTTTTTTTCTCTCTCTCTCTCTTTGGCGTCGCGTGCTCGCGTAGTCTTGCCGGGCGGTTGCCGAGGGCAAGGCCGAGGGGTGAATGCCCGCCAATCACAGCCAGATGCGACCGCCAAAGTCAAGGCGACTTTTTTTCACATCTCGTGGAACGGACGTCTCACTGGCCAAGAGAGCGTTTCTGACGTCCTTTGCCCCCGGTCGAAAAATCAAACAACAAAAATAAACCTAGAGGTGCTATAGAATGGCACAGACTTTCTCGTAGCAAATTTTTCTAATTACCTTGGGGTGGACTGGCTTGAAGGTCTTCCACCATTCTCTGGCCAGCTGACATCAATCGTCATCCAAAGTACATTTTTACTTTCTCGTATACATACATGTATATGGGAGTAATATACGTAGTATAGAGATTAATTTCTCGTATACATACGTATATACTGTAGTAATATACGTAGTGTCGAGAAAGTTATGCAATGCTGCAGAAAATCGATTTCGAGATTTCAACGGAAACACATGTTTTGGGGGTCCCCTGATAAATCAGTTCTTTTCAAAAACTTTCTTAAACCACACGTATGGTCTTTTCCCAATTGAAGAAACCCATGACCATCTGCCTCTAGTTGTAGCTTTGAAATTTTGAAAAAAATTCTTTAAAATTTGGAGGTACTTTACATGAAGCCACCGGACATTTTGAAAATTTTCTCAAAAACACCAATTTTTTGTAAATTTCTTGTAAGAATAGAGTAAAATACACTTATGAAAGCGGCATAGGTCCGATTTTGACTGTTAACTGTGAATTTTTGAAAATTGAAAAGGTTTGAATTTTTCGGCGTCTTCCTAAAACTATAAAATTAAAGATAGAGATTTTTGCTTCAAATGAAATTTCTTGCTCATAATAAGTTCTTTTAACAAGTAGATTTAGATTATAATGTAGTTTTTTTTTTAATTTCAGTAGTTTTCGCGCAATATGGCGTCCAATATTTGCAATTTTAAAAAATTACAAAAACAAGATTTTCTGAAAAACAGCTCCAAATTATTTCTTTAAATTTTTGGTATAGATAGTGCCAAATGCCCTGTATAAGATGACATAAACGCCATATTGCCCTATTATTTGTTTTTTCTTTTCAAAAATTACAAAAATATAATTTTTTACTTGTCTCCCACGTCGGTAATATTTACATAAGAGGCGATTTTTTCATATTGTATTAAAACTTTTGAAATTTTCGAAAATTCAGAGTAAACCGTGAATACTGGACCTATGCAATTATTACAAGAAATTTAAAGAAAAAATTTGGAACCGTTTTTGAGAAAATCTTGTTTTTGTTATTTTTTAAAATTGCAAATACTGGACGTACTATCGCACGAAAACTACTAAAATGTAATAAAACTTGACCTTAATGAAAGAACTATTTATGTATAACAAATTTCATTTGAAGGAAAAATTTCTATCGTCAATTTTATAGTTATAGGGAGACGCCGAAAAAATTCAAACTTTTGCTTTTTTCGAAAGTTCAGAGAAAACAGTGAATATTGTACCTATGCCTCCCTTATAAGTGTATTTTACTCTATTCTTACAAGAAATTTAAAGGAAAAATTTGGATCCGTTTTTGAGAAAATTTTGAAAATGTCTGGGGAGCTTCATGTAAAGTTCCCCCAAAAATTAATGAATGTTTTCCAAAATTGCAGAGCTTCGACTCAGGCCAGATGGACAGGGGTTTCTTCAATTTGGAAAAATCCTATGCGTAGTTTAGACGCTAGTGTTGTTCACATACACCAGATGGAGAGACGGACCGACGTTTTGCTTTCAATTGTTTTTGCGGCATCAAGGGCCCACAAATCAGAGATTCTGGCAAAACCACATGTTCGAGGATTTTTTTCTCTTAATTTAGCAACTGGTTTTATGCATTTTTGCGTTACCAGAGCGCAGCAATGAATTTTTTCCGCCGAAAATCCGCCGTTTTTTCGCGCATTACATAACATTCTTTATATTACGTATATTACTCCGTATTTACATAGGTATACGAGAATGTAAAAATAGAGTAAAACTAGTAGTACCACAAAATGGCTCAATTTCTCATGCTAGATCCCCTTTCTTTTGAGCCGGCTCTACCTTTCCTCTTCCTCTTCCTCCTCCTCCTCCTTCTTCTTCTTCTTCTTCTTCTTCCTTGACAAGGGTTGGAAGCCAATGACCCGTTCCGAGATTCAGAACTACTCTGACCACCTCATTCTAGGTCTACCTGCATCTCTGTAGCCCTTAGGTTTATATAAAAGAGCAACTTTGGTAGTCTCATTGGCTCCATCCTGTTAACATGCTGGAACGATTTCTGTTGGTATTTTTTAATGTCATTTACTACACTGTCAATATTTATCCTTACACTTATGTCATCGTTTGGAACTCTGTCCCTCAAGGTTAGACCCAGTAGAGCTCGTTAAAACTTCATTTGGGAAGCCTCTAATTTTCATTCATCATTTTTTCTCAGAGTCCATGTTTCATTTGTGATGCACATTGTGGGTTGCGATGTCACATTGAGAAATCTCATTAGGGTGCTATACAACATTTTGTTTTTAAAATGCATCTTCAAAAAAGCCATTCATTTTATTGTATTTGCTTGCATGCTCTTGCATTTCAGGGTTGATGTCAGTTGATACGATTTGATGTCATTTGATTCGTATATTGCAGCCAAGGTAAGTGAAGTTGGAAACTTGTTCAATAGTTTTCGATTAATCTACCTTTTCGATTAATTGATTATTTCGGGTTTCCAGTGGGCGTCGACTTCTATTGTCGTTAGTTCCGAGAGGGTAATGTATCGGAAGGTGGCGGGGTTTCCACGACCTAGCAGTGGCGTTTTCTTTGGGTGTGCAAGTCGTGCGTCAACAGAAATGCCTAAGTCGTGTGCCCAAGGAAATAAAAAAAATTATTTATTTGAATTTATTTAGTTTTCTTTCATTTATTCGGTCTTCCGTGCGATCGAAGTCATAGATCGGCACCACCGCGTCCATGCAATGCAGGCAGTGCGCGAGCGCAGCTCAGGCCGTAGGCGAATGCCTCCAACGTCTTCAGGTCGGATTGGGAGGCGGCAGCGCATGCGCGCGACGCACGGTGGTCTGAACGGGGCCGAAACGCGCGCATAGGATGTTCAGTTAAATAACTTTATTTAGTGAATTTAAAACGGTTCTTTCAGTATAAATCTATTGAAACATGTTCTAAGTGTATCATAATATTCCACATAATTCATATTGTTTATTTATTTATTTATGTCGACAAAAGTACTAATCTTCATCAGACATTATTGAAGATGAATAAAAGCTTCATTTATTTGTCCAGAAGTAAAGAAAAGGTTATTATAAGCATTTATTCTATGACTCAACGGAAAACGTGTTAAAAACTAGGTAGAGATAGTGTTTAAAAAGTTTTTAACAATAGTTTTTTAAAGTAGAAAAACCGGAAAAATGTTCTTTAAGTAGTAAAAGGAATAAATAGTATATACTAATAGTAGTAGTGACTTACACTATAACAATTGTACTACTCATTTGACTTTTGTAATGTCAAATAATAATCATTTTATTTTATTTTACTATTGTTACTTAACCTGTCAAGAAGTGGCGCATGGATGCTTTGGACCAAAAGCCAGAAAGTGATGTGTTTCATGATATGGAAATGTCAGAGACCTGGCCGCCTGAATTGGCTTCCTGTGAAACTTATCTTCATGTCAATTGAGTCTCATTTTTAGCAGTCACGGTTACGCGTATGTCATTCTCTGTCCGGATCATTTCACCGTGCGCGCCGCCTCTGACACGACATGCAGGTTGACGCTTCGACTGCTGACTGCGTGTCCACCGAGGGAGGCAATTCGGGGCAACGAAAAAATATTTACAAAGCTTTCATTTCTCTTTAACGCGTGCTTTCCTATTAAAAAGAGAAAATTAAAAATTTCACGAAAAAGTAATACTTAGAGCACACAAGGAATTGGAACATCGTGTAAAAACAAACGTACGCCTTACTTTATTTCTAAACATCATAACGTATCACCCGGTTTCCACGTCTACTTCCGAGAATATAAAAGAATTTTAAGGAAAATAATAATTCAGGCGAAAATAATGAAAAATAATGAGGATATTTTGAACGCTAAAAACAAAACTAAAGCAATGTGGAACATCGTAAAAAACACGACCACATCATCACATTTCGTAGTGAATGTTATTTTAAAGGATAATGAAAGAGAAACAAGTAATCCAGAAAAAATTTGCTTATATCTTCAGCCAACGCTTTTCTAAAATTGCGGTTGATCTCACGAAGGGGCTAAAACCACAAAATTCAACAACATATGCTTCTCAAAATAATTTCGGCACGATGTTTATTTACGGAATGTCTTCCAACGAAATCCTCAGAATAGTCAGTAAACTAAAAAATAAATATTCATCTGGTGTAGATGAATTTCCGGATTGTTTATTAAAAACGTGTGCACCTGCCATTATACACCTATTAACTCACATTTTCAATGCTTCCTTGTGCACAGGAATATTTCCAGATATTTTCAAAACAGCAAAAATTAAGCCACTTTTTAAAAAAGGGAACAAAAATGAAATTAAAAATTACCGGCCAATTTCTCTTTTGTCAGTTTTCTCAAAAATATTAGAGAGGCTTTTCTATACGCGAATGGAAACTTTTCTCAGGAAAAACTGAAGCGTTTTCAGACTCACAACACAGTTTTACATTTCCATTTTTTTCTTTCTTTAAAAATGTTGCTTCATCAATGCATCAAAATGAAGAACCCATTGGGATATTTTTAGATCTTTCGAAAGCTTTTGACTTTATTAACCATAACATCTTGCTCTCAAAATTACCTTCTTATGGAATTCGTGGTATTGACCTACATTGGATAACCTTGTACCTTAAAAATCGATCTCAAAGAGTAGAAATACCGTACTGGCACGAAAGGACATTATTTTCTTATCTCTCCAATTCGTTGCCATTTGAACATGGGGTCCCACAAGGTTCGATCTTAGGTCCTATCCTCTTTCTGTTGTACGTAAATGATATGCCCTCATCTATTAAAAATGGAAGAACAGTTCTGTTTGCCGATGACACGAATTTTCTTTGCAAAAAAGAAACAATAAATAGTACAATTTCAGAAGTTTCAAATTGGTTTTGTAATAACAAATTAATAGTTAACGAAGGAAAAACTGTCTCAATGCAATTTTGCGTTTCAAATCGGCAATCGTATGCTCAATTGAAAGTGAACAATATGCAATTAGCTGATGTTAAGGTGACAAAATTTCTAGGTCTCTCAATTCAATCAACGTCAAATGGAATGTACATAAAACAGAATTAAACACTAAATTAAGCTAATTATGTTATGCATTAAGAATTCTTTCTAATTCTGTCAGCCTTCATGAAGCTCGTTGCGTGTATTTTGCAAATGTACATTCCCGCCTGAGATGTGGCATAATATTCCGGGGAAGCTCATCCTTTAGTGCCTAGACATTTAGATTGCAAAAGAAAATTATCCAAATAATGAAAAAGTCTCATCCACGTGATCCCTGCAAGCCTCTTTTCATTGAGCTTGGAATCTTACCATTGCCTTGCCTATTTATTTACGAGTCTGTAGTATTTGTCAAAACTGACTTACTTAACGGTGGGAACTTATTTTCATGTAATACTGATATTTATAGTTGCAACACTCGACGTAGAAATAATGTTCATCAAGTGTCAGTATCAATAGCTCACTAGAAGAAATCCACATACAATACATGTACGTTACTTTACCACGCATTGCCAGATGAAATTAAACAATTAAAATTGGTACACAAATTTAAGTTAAAAGTAAAATCTTTTCTGGTGCAAAACTGTTTCTAAACAATTAGACACTATACTGATCGTCAAAAAGGAGAATAATGTTTACTTTAACAAAACCAAGATATAGTATAATTAATTAGTTTACATTTGCATTGTATAATTTTTAAAAGAAAACTCAATATGCCTGTAACAAGTAATGTACTTCAGCTTCCGGATCAATGACCCCCATCTCGATCGAGTTTTTGTCCAGTTTCCCTGATCCATTGAGCAAATGCTGAGATGGCCCCTTGACTTGCTTCTGGACCAGGCGCGGCTCGTCATTGAAGGCTGTAAGGCGGAGCCTCTCCTGTAGAAATCGCCGCCCGAAAGAAATTAAAAATTATATTCATAAATGTATTTATTTATTAATAATGGCTTACTGAGTTACATTATGTAACAGTAATATCAAAATGTTTGTCTGTGAATTCGATAACGGTCATCCGTAACTCATTTGAAGCTGTTGACAGGGAAGGCAAAAGCGTTAGGCTCCCACTTCATTCCGCCATAAGGTCTGTGTAAAACGAGGAGGGCGTGACGTCATGCATACACTGCACAGGCTTACCGGTGGACGAAGGCTGCGGCCAGGCAGCCTTCAAGGGTGGGCGTTGGGTCTGAAGAATGGCGTGCTCACCAGATTGCGTTACTATGCAGCTCAGCGTGTGGCAATGCGCATCAACTAGTTTTCTTAATTTGCGATAGGAGTGCTATTCCCTTATGCCTGTATCGGAAGAGATTATGTATATAATGCCTGCATTCTATAAATGTAATGCATGCACTGCAATGCAATATAATGCAATGCATTTGCAGCCTTCCCTATTTTGAAAATCACGAGCCGCGACTGTTCTGGACGTAAATGTAGCTTTACTATGCGCACGTTTTGTTGAACATTCCTTTTGCATGTAGTGGTAGTAGAGCTTATTGTGAGTCTATTTTGTTAACAATATAGAAAAATCAAATCTGTTCGTTCGTTTACCGTTAAAAATAAGTTTTCTATAATGCGGCAACAAAAGTATCTAGTTTTTGAAATGTTAATCTCTCGCTTTTTTAAATTTATTATTATTATTATTTATTATTATTATTATTATTATTATTATTATTATTATTATTGTCATTGTTATTGTTACTATGACTTATGCACTTCTTCCACGCGGGGGGGGGGGAACATTCACCTGCCACAGATGTCATTGTGGCTAGGCTCACTCGTACGGCTCAGAGCAAGTAACGAGCAAGATTTTCATTTACTTCCAGGACCTCTAACACTACATATCAGACACATCAGTGACAGTTTTTCTGACAATGTGACAGGTGTCTAGAATGACTGCTTTTTGTACTGTTGCTAGTATATGCTTTATATTCAATTCTTGCAGATGTTTGACGAGGGATTTTGGTATTATTCCGGTTGTAGAAATTGTCAGGGGACGGATCTGAACCTTTTTTACTTTCCAAATCTTCTTTATCTCATCTGCTAGCTCTTGGTATTTTGTGACTTCGTTCGTGTATGCGGAGTGGAGATTATGTGACAGTGGTACCGTAATATCGATGGTGGTGACGTCCTTCTTGATTTTATTTAGCACTATAATGTCTGGTCTACTTGCAGTGATGGTCTTCTCTGTTCTAATCTCCCTATCCCAATACATCTTCATGGATTCATTTTCCAAGACGGCGGGAGGTTGGTACTGATAGTATGGTACGTTTTGCACACTAAGATGTTCTTTAACAGCCAGAGATTGGTGAACGATTTTTGCAAAGTTGTTATGTCGTCGCAGGTATTCCGTTCCAGCAAGAATTTTACATGCCCCGGTTGTGTGCTCAATTGTTTCCGTTTCCGTTGAGCATAACCTACATTTATCATTCAGTGTTTCTTTTAATATATATTTTCTGTAGTTTCGTGTGCTAATGACTGTCCTGAATGGCCATCATGAATCCAGCGGTTTCTCCATACAAGTTACCCGCAGTAAACCAAAGATGCGAAAATATGCAGTCAACATTTGTATCCTCAAGCTGATGGGGATACGAACCGTGTAAAGATTTCTGCTTCCACGACAGTATTTTTTCTTCCATAGATTGCCAGGTATTTTCCAGATCTTGATTTTGGTTTTGCAGTTTTAATGGTGTTATATTTACGCCTGCGGAGCACAATATCTCATACATGTGTTTATCCTGCTTAGAATGGAAGTATTCCCTTAGGTCTTGAATTTGCTTGCAGTGTAATTGAAGGACATCCGTGATACCCATTCCTCCCTTGCATGGAGGTAGAGTTACCCTTTCAATTGCTGAGTTGGGATGCCTCATTCTGTGCTTGGTTATCTTAACTCTGATTTGTCTTTCAATATTTTCCAAATCTGTCTTGGACCATTTCACCACTCCAAAAGTGTAACCCAAAACAGGGATAGCGAATGTATTGATTGCTTTGACTTTATTCCGCCTATGAAGATGCGTTTTCAAAATTGTTTCTACCCTTCTCATTACTTCGGTAGAAGTTTTCTCTTTAATAAGTGTGTCATTGATACCTCGCAATTGTTGGAACCCCAGGTACTTGTACAGTTCTTCGATGACACCTTTCCCTGTGTCAAAGCCACTAGTTTGGGTTATTTTCCCGTTTGTAAGGTGTAGTGATTTGCACATACTAAGGCTAAATGACATATGTACGTCGTTACTGAACTTTGACTTTCAACTATTAATAGTTCAATTGTTGGGAAGGGATTCTGAAACTCAAAAAAGCGTGCGCAGATGATTTTCTCCCCCATACGTCCCATACAGATTTTGACTAAATAAATAAATATTGATGCAGGAAAGAAAGCAGGAGTCATTTTCTTGAATTTCAAGAGGGCATTCGAAACTATTAATAGGACAATGCTTATTGAGAAACTGTACAAATACGGAATCAAAGGTGACCTTAAAAAGTGGTTTATTTCATAACTTAACAAGAGAAAGCAAAAAGTAAAATAATATAATATTCTCTCAGATGAAATTAGCGTAGACTTAGGTGTTCCGCAAGGGCCAGTTTTGGGTCCAATATTGTTTATAATTTACATTAATGACTTAATCAATTATATGACAAACCTTTTTGAGAATAATTGTAAAATTAAATTATTTGCTGATGACAAGTTATTGTATGTAATTGGAGAAACAGAAGCGGAAATTGAATTTAATGCACAGAGCGTGTTTATTGCAATACAAGAATGGTTAAGGGTAAATAAAATAATAACGAATGTTGAAAAAAATAAATTTATGATTTTGCATAGTGGAATAAACAGAGAAGTAAGAGAAACGAAATTATTCAGAACTGACTTAAAAGAAATACAACGGGAATACAAAATGAAATATTTAGTAGTAATTATCGATAGTAAATTAAATTTTAAAGATTATATAGAGTACATAGCAAAGAAAACTAAGAAAAAGATTAATATTTTAAATAGAATTGGGCAATATATAAATGGCTGTACTAGATTTTGATTTATAAATCCATAATTGCACCACATTTTGATTACTGTGCAACAATACTAGTTGGAGCCCATAAAACTGAAATTAAAAAACTTCAGATACCACAAAATAAAGCCCTGATGGTAATAATTCAATGCAAGAGATACACTCCAGTGCTAGACATGCTAGATACTCTGCAATTTATGTCAATAAAAGAGAAAATTCATTACAAGACGCTTATTTTTATTTTTAAATTATTGAAAAATCCTGTAATAGGAGATTTAGTAAACAAAATCCAAAAAGTGAAAGATAAAACAAGGGAAACAAGACAAGCACAACATTTAGTAATTAATTTCAGAAAAACTTCACAGGCAAAAAATAGACTATTTGACAAAGGATTTGAATTATATAATAAATTACCATTAAAAATAAAAAATGTGAACAAATTAAAGAATTTAATAGAACAATTATAAAACATATCAAAGTAGAAAATTAATTTTGTAAATAGTTAATAGAATATATCTACAGATATATGTAAATATGTATTTTGTACAACAAATAGCCGAGAAGGCTAAATAAATCAAATCAATCAATCAGTTCAGCGTACTTTTCAGGTATATCATATTGTAGCGTCGCCTGGTCCGGCGCCGGTGCGTCGGGCCGCTTCGGGGAAACCCGCGTTAAGCCGGATGTGGATGGGGGTAGAGGGTGGCGGCGCCACGCCGCGCCGGTTGGAAAAGCCCTTAGGAATCCCGGCTGGAATTTCCTTTAAAAGGACGCGCGCGGAGGCGAGTTTAAGAGATGTCGGTTGCAGCTCTGGAAAGGCTGGCCAGCGAGCCGTATGACGCCCGCTGCTTGTAGGGTGGGGGCGAGCCGTCGGATATTTAAGGCCGCGCCGACAGGCGCCTCGCGGGATACGCTGGGTGTCGAAAGACGAGAGGTATCTCCAGTGCTATCATTGCACGTGATCTTCGGGTCGAAGATCGGTTTGGCGACAAGCCATGTAACTGGTGTAGTTACGGGACTCTATGTCCGACAGCTTCGCACCTTGTGTTGCTTTTTGCTGCTTCCGAAGCAGTGGTTCTGGGCGAGGCCTAGGGGACGGTCGCGGGGTTTCGCGGCTAAGAGAACTGAAAGGTTGCCAAGGGGTTAGATTTTTTGTATTATAATATTTGTACATTAAATGTAAATATTCTGTAAATATATATATATATATATATATATATATATATATATATATATCAGAACAGTCGTCTGTGGTTTTTCACCCTAGTACGTCACAATATAGTTATCCTCTGTGAGAACTGATTAGTAGCCCTAGTATCGACAGCAGAATATCGATTTTGAAATAAATTCCTAAATGTGTGTTGAAAACGGTCATTTATGGTAGGACCGACATTTTCCGAAACCAATCTAAGGAATACGGTACTTTCAATCCTGTGTTGGCATCAGCTCCAAAATCAACTTTCCGGCGGAAAAATACTTTCTTAAGCATTTCAGGACTGAATTTTAGTAACATATGCTTCCTACACAGCCAGAAATTACATTAAATGTAGATTTAATGTACGACTACATGAAGTTTAATGTACATCGTACATTAAAGCAAGAGTAATTTACCTGTACATTAAATTTAATGCTTAAATTCAAATCAATGTAGATTTAATGTATGACTGTTAACTTAACTTGTCTAAATTAAATATTAAAAAATTAAAATTAATTGTACACATACATTAAAATTAATGTGCACATACATTAAAGTTACTGCACGTGTACATTAAATTTAATTTTCGTACATGAAAATTACTTTCATGTACTTTACATATGCAAAAGTACATTCATATACTATAAAAATAATGCAGAACTGTTTGACAGGGTAGAAAAAATCCGATTTTTTTAAAGCTCGTTTCTGAACAAACTTCTACTCTAGTACTCGATTGCAAAAGAAAAGTAGGTAACATAGTACGGTTAAATAATAAATAGAAAAAATGCGTTGTAATGTGCGAAACAGTCTGGAAAATTTATATTCTCAGAGCTGGAAAACGGGAAAATCCTTGAATTCCAAAAAGCCTGATAGCCGGTCAGTCTGTAAACTCTTTTTTTTCTTCGAAAGTATGAAAATGGAACTTGCATCGTTTTTTCATTTCAATTTTTCAATTGGCAAAACAAATTCTTATTATCTTTATAGAAAAAAGAACTACCATGACACGTTTCTATGTTGAAGAAATGAAAATTATATTAATAAGTTTTTCTACATGAAATAATAAAAAATTAACAAAACAACAAGAAACTAAATTACTTCCAAATCCATGTACTCCTCTCCATCATGATCAAAAGTCCAACACCAAATTCCACTTGTTGAAGTCACTTCCCAGTTCCACATGTTTAAAAATCTCAATTCCTTTCAAAAATACTCACACTTCACAGCCTAAGCACTGACAAGTCATAACCCGCTCACGAAAATGTCAGTCTTGTCTTAACTTTAAAACAGTGTCCAACCCAAAACTAATAATACCCAATACAAAAACAAATATGTAATATGGTATGGAGGTCATACCGAAAGTTTTTAGCAGTGACCGTTGGAGGAATTTGCGAAGACTTGGGTTGGCAGTGCCTGAAACTGCTCTCTTTTCTGCCCTTGATCCAAAAGAGTTGGTGAGATGAGGTGGAGGACTCAAGCGAACGGAGGTGTGAAACAGCCTTTGTTGCAGACTTGCTGTGCTCCAGGATGAACGTCTCGTGATTTTCGTGCCACTTTGTAGGATTTCAAAAAGGGTTTAAGTGCGGAGGAATGCCACATTTCTTTGACACCTGTTTGTTTTGGTGAATTGCACCGTCTAGAGCATCAGTTGGAAGTTGGATTCAATAATTTTCAAGAGGAAGACAGTCTCTGGAAGATGAACCGCTCTCTGGATGTCCCGCCACGGCAGTGAAAGAAGAAAATATCAATGTTGTGAGAAGAATGGTAACAGAAGACCCGCACGCTGAGATTGAACAGACTCTAAACATTGGGTCGACTACAGCACAAACCATTGTGCATCAACATTTGAGTATCACCAAGCAAATTGCATGTTGGGTGCCACTTCCATTGACGAAGGAGCAAAAATCCACAAGGGTGGACTGGTGCAAAATCATACTAAAGAAGTTTGATGGACGGCAGTCTAAGGATGTTTACATTGCAACAGGTGACGAATCGTGGATTTACCACTACAAACCCAAAACTAATAGAGAATGGAGTGTTTTGCGATTTTCAGATGAAGACCTATCCACCTAGGTGAAGAGGGGTTACAGTTGCGGAAAGAAAATGGTTGCATCTTTTTTTTCAAAGAAAAGTCATTTGACTAGTGTAACGTTAGACAACCAACGCACTGCGACTGCTGAGTGGTGACACAAAGCTTGCTGAAAGTCATCACATGGACATCAAAGCATCCGAAGGTCACATTTTGCTGCACTACGACAATGCTCCTGCTCACATGGCTGCAAGAACAATCAACTTTCTCAACAATGAACATGTGCAATTGTGTCCCATCCACCCTATTCGCCCGACTTGGCCCCTTGAGATGTCTTTTTGTTCCCCAAAACTAAAGAAAAGATCCAAGAACAGCGTTTTTCTTTGGATGAAGAAGCTGTGGAAGCCTACATTGGTGTTGTAAACACAATTCCTGAAGAGACATGGAGTCACATCTCATAAGTGGTTCCAAAGGAAGGAAAAGTGTGTATATGCCAATTACTAAATTGAGTAATCTGCAGGTGTGGATCAGTCTGTCTTTTATTTGGACCTCATTTGGACTAAATGCGATGTCACTCTAATGAAATTACAATTTTCTCTCAACATCCTTCCACAACATTTTAAGAGAATTATCAAAAAAAGGGTTTCGGATAGTCCCTGCAAAGTATTTTTGGTACTTTTTCAAGAACATTCAATGTTCTCAAAAGCTTATTTGATTCCTTCCATCACGTCAAATCAATTGGCATGGTTTTGCCTAGAACTGTTTGGAAGAATTTTAGAGTATTTTCATTTCTTGAAATATTCATACCACCTACTGGGAATTAATACATTGGCTTTCCAGCATAATGTGATATCTAAGGACTCGTGTACAAGATCTTTGAAACTGTGCAAAAATCCTTTATTTGAAAAAGTAAATAGGAAAATCTACATAACACACATTCACATAATGACTTACACTACCTATTCAGGCAAAACAGACATAACAAGTACTTGGCATTTTTTAACATGGTTGCGTAATGCCTCGCACATACGTTCCAATATTCGTGTATACATTGCTTCTTGCTCTACTGCTGTTGCTTCAAGAACTCTTAACTCCTCTTGTAAATCTGAAAGATTACTGGATAGAGATTCTTCATGGTGTTTTGACGAGATCAGTTTTTCTTTCACTTTACAGTATTCTTCCTTCAAATTTTTTATCCAACTGTGGAGATCAGAAGATTTATTTTTTAATTCAGTAAGCTTCAGATCAAGTTGTTGCAATTCCATTTGTTTTTTGTGTATATCACACTCGCATGATTTTATCTTTTCTTCGGCCTTAGAGAAAGAGAAAAAGAACATTTTAGTTGCTTGGAAAAAGTACAAGAAAATTTATGAATACACAAAAAGCCTGCTTGGAAGAAAGCAGATGTTTCTTAAATATACAGTTCTTGTTTTTAAACTTACCGTATCCAACATGTTTAAAAACTAGTGTGATAATTATAACTTACCTCATTTCTCTGGACTTTGCAGGAATTCTCCTTTTCAATATATTCTTTTAAAAGGTTATCCAGTCGGAGCTTAGTCTTCTTTATATTAGCAAGGTATTCGTTCAAAATTTTAGGATTATCTTCATTTCCATAATTTAAAGAAAGTTGAAATTCCTCCACATTTACATATTGAGAAGTACATTGTCGTAAGATAGCCTCACGTTTCAGTCTTACTTCATCTAACTACAAAAAAAAGGGGAAAAAAAATTCAACTATTATCAAAATTTTACAATGGATGCAAGTTACCAGCAAATCTCTGGGATACTAATTTATCAAGTAATCATATATCGTAATCACAATATTTAAAGATTTATGATCATGAAATTTCAGAAACACATTTTCCTATTTTACATTAGCCTTTGTGCAGGACTCTAGGAGAGATATTCCTAAATCGTCAGTAATTGTAAAGTTCTCTAAACGTTATTTTCTACAACACAAAGATTAACAAATCCAGTGAAATATATTACTAAAGAAACTTCCCAGTATTGTTCCCACTGAAATGAATTGTGTTTAAAATCATACAGATGTATAAATTCAACATTGCTAAGCACGCTATTGGCCGATAAATTGAGAGAAGAAAGAAAAAAAAAAAAAAAAGAAAGAAAGAAAGAAAAAAAAAGGGGGGGGGGGGGATCCTTACAAAGTTGGACTTGCAAAATTCTAGTGAATGGTCACACTGTGCTATGTTTCAAGCAATTTGATGAAGATAAGATTAGCAATAACTGTTGTTTGTGGTATATCACTTCTAATAAAACTAATAATTTTTATTACCGTTCAATTCCATTAAAAACTGTGTTAACACTGTAACACCACTCCTTTTTGATTCATTCCAAAATACAAGTTCTAGTAATGTCCTTTAGCTTTAATAACAAAGCAAGTAATATTTTGGGAAAACTAGTAAAAGTAAGTACATCTAGAGAGCCTTTCACAAAGCACATGTTTACTCTTAATACATGTAATTATCAAAGGTAATTCCACGAGTGGTTTGGAATTTGTTGATAAATCTCTGACTTACAAAGCGAGGAGAACGCACTGAAACGTAGGTATACAATCATCTACACATTTTATCACTTATCAATTCTATATTAACTCAATATGTCAACAAATTTTGTTTGTGGCTTTACCGTAAAGTCATCTAAAGGTTTTTGAAGACACTTGCTTGAATCATCACGAAACTTTTTGCTTTTCATAAATTAATAAGTTTTACTTAAAAATAAATGTGTTCTTTTAGAAAAAGAAGCAAAGAAAAAAGGAGAAAAAAGTATTTTTGTGTCCAAAATTGCTGGAAGATGCAAAATATGCATCATTCACAAAAAGCTTTCTACCTCAGATTCAATATTTTGCTAGGAAACAAATTTTAAGTCTCTGGCCTGCAATAAATATTCTTAAAAATGAGATTTGCAATTTTATTTTAAATCTATAAAAATTTACATCAAAATTATTCATCACTAATCTTTAAAAAAAATTGAAATAAAACACATCAAAGACTCAATTTCAACAAAAGCAAACTGTTTCCAATTATCCCACTTCAAACTAACTAGAGTCCATTGTATACACTCTCCCAAAATGTAACCAATTCAACTCTCAGCTTTGCAATGTGGTCTGTTGCTGCAGACAACCCGTACTTTACCTTTCCTTGCAAACGAGCAGTTGCCAGGTCTAATGAATAACACTGGGTATTTATGTCAGTAAGCTGAGTATCAAGCACTTTGATAACTGTTCTTAGTGCCACTGCCTCAGACTGAAACTTGGCCACATCATCTGGATTCAATGAACTGGAACAGTCGAAATCAGCAATGGACTGTTTCAGTTTACCATTTTTAATTAACAAGACTTGCATTTCATTTTTGCTTTTCTCTAAACCAATCTTCAAATTTTCAACACTCTCCTTAAGAGAATGTCTTTCAGACTTCTTCCTTTCCAAATTTGTCTTTACTACCTGGAAATCATAAAAATGTTTAAATATATTGCCTATATGTACTGGCCTTACGATGTTAACAGTAATAATAGGTGCACATATCCAATTCTCCACAACTAGAGTACCTTGTATTTTTGTTCTGTGATGTATTCATCAGTAGTTTCAGTTGCTTTTAATAGATTTTCAAGCTCTTCTACCTCCTTCTTAACTTCCTCTACATTTTTCTTTAATGGATTTATGGTGGCTGCAACTATCAAGAAATAATGATTTAATCAATAACCACGATTTTATTAAATTATGACGCTACTAAAAAAAATTCCTTGACTCCTCCCTTACCAATAAAACAAATGACTTTTCCAGAAAGTGCCCACTGCAATATATGTAATATTTTTTTAAAAAGGATTTACATAACCATAACAGTTATAAATATGCATATTTCAAGTTCATTTTCTCGACTCTCTGTTTGAAATTGAACTTAAGAGACTGGCCCAGGAACTGAAGGGCACAGTAGAACTATCCCAAAGATAGTAGCTATCCCAAATTGACATAGTTCGGAGATAATGAAGGTTTTATCTAAACTTCCCTCATATAACTCAGTACATTTTAAAACTTTTAAACAACACTTGCCTGTAAGTCCGTACTGGATCTGAATAACATATTAGACTAAAAGAATAATACTTGAAGTTTTACATAATGCTAACACCTCAATTTCACAAAAAACGTGGATTAGACCCTTGTTCTACTGGGCCCTTCAATTATTATTCAGTCAATTTATTGTTCTTTTCAGGTTTATTAGTATGAATCTTCTTCAGCCAATGTTTCGAGACTCTTTTTGCTCTCATTCCCAAGGTTAAAGTAAATAGAAAAATGTAAATTCTGTATCAAGTTAAAAATATAAAAACACAAATAAAATATCCCATTAAATATATAAACCATAAGTGAAGAATCCTTTAAAATATTATTATAAACGCCAAGAATAGACACCATGTGCACTTAAAATCACATCACATACAGGTGAACACTTACCTCATCTAAGTTTGCAGTATAAAAATATGTAATCTAATGTAATATGTATTGGCCACAATAGGAGGGCCATATCAAAGAGGAGAATCAAATATTAACTAGTGGTGCTGCACAATGGCAATGGGAGGCTTTCTTGTTCTAGTTAGTTTTCTAATTTCTTTGGGACAAGATAGATTTTCTGTTTTGCCCCACCCTCTTCCTAGCTGCCATCTATCATTGCCCAAAGTAATTTTTTTTTCCACATTTCCACAATTCTTTGTTGCTCTAATGGTAAAACTGAAATACAACTTTAAGAACATTATAGAAGAGTAACACCACATCCTATATTGAAATTTTCATTGAAACATTTGGAGCCATTTTTGAGAAAATGTCGTGTAAGCGTTTTTTCAAAGCAAAATTTGAAGCTCTTTTCCCCGAAAACTTTTGAGTTTTTAAGAAATTTCAGTGGAAATTATTTGAAGCACTTGTACTTACAAATGCAACAATGTATACAAATTGCTGGTAGGTAATGGAAACATTAATAGCATGAGAGATATTTCAAAAAAATTAAGTTTGTGTAATTTTTGTCAAAACAAAAGAATATATCAATATGCATTTGTCATGTTATTCAGTCCAATTAGTACTATCCATTCAAAAAATGTACAGAAAAAAATTTGAAAGTTTTCGAGAAGTGGCATTTGCACATTTCTGACAATGCGTTATTTCAAGCTAAGTTTTACAAAAAAAAAATTGAGTTTTCAAGAAACTATACGTCACATTGTTTGCCTTTTTGAGAAATTCTTCCCCCCACACACATTACGCGCAATATTGCGTAAAAACCATTAAAATCTTCAAAAAATATGCATTACCTAAAAGAAAGAATAATTGTGGACGACAAATTTTATTTGAAGGAAAAATTTGTATCTTCAATTGTGTAGTTGTAGGAAGGCACAGAGAAAAACTTTTGCCATTTTTGAAAATTCAGTCATTAACAAAAACTGACCTACATCACCTCTATTCTATACAAAAATTAAAGAAAAAATTCACAGCCATTTTTGAGATAATTGGGGTGTGGGGGAAGAAGGGGGTGTGGGCGACGAACGAGCTGTGGGGGTAGGAGGAGTTGGTGAATAGTGCAAAGAACAAAACACTGATGAGACGGTTTATGCAGGTAACCTGAGGCAGCTTTCGAACCCACTATCCTTCTGTCCGAGATTGCCACTACTGCCTTAGTGATCTCGGCTATCCGGACTGGCCATAAGTAAATTATTAAAATAAATATTATTATATTTATAAAAATTTCCTTATGAGAATCAATAGTCACACCTATAAATATACATGTTTCCTGCATAACCACCCCATTAAATGACCAGCCTTCTAGTCTAGAGATGGGATGGATGTTCTAGTCTAGGGATGTACTTTTATACTACAAACTGATGTAAAGAAAGCATTCCCCAATACTCAGTGCAATTTCATTTGGACCTTGTCTCTATTCCTACTGTGTATAATATTTTTTTAATTCTTCACTTATCTTTTATGTATTTAATGTGACTATTTTATCCCAGTTTTTATATTCTTAACTTGATATATTAAGAGTTTTCTACTTATTTTAGCCTTGAGAATATGATCAAAAAGGATCTTGAAACATTGGCTACAACAGATTTATAGTAATAAATCTGAAAAGAAAAATAAATTGACTGTATACAATAATTCCTGGACCAATCTCCTAAGCATAAATGTGCATCTAGCCCATAAGGTTAAGAATCTAAAAGCAAAGAATTGTTGTTTATAATCTAATTTAATTTGCTTCTTTTAAAGCAGTAAAAAATAATATAAGAAAGTAATATTTAAAGGGTAGTATGTACATACCAAGGTCATCAAAAAATTGATCATCATCTTCAGTCCTAAGTGGCATATGATAATTTTCACTCCATTCGGCGTACTTCCGCGATGTGAACTCAAATAATTTCTAAAAAAAGAAATTTGCATATTACACCAAACAAAATATTGAACATGAGTTTTTAAAAAGCTAATTTTGAAAATTAATTAATAAATCGCTAATTGACTCACTTTAGCTTTCTCACGATCTAGCACAGTTTCTCCATCATCCTCGGCAAGATATTGCAGTTCTGATGATGTAAGAGTCGACAAGTTAACTAGCCACGACATCAAACCAAGCACATACTGCCATGAGTGTGAAGAGTAGGCTGGTCAGGGAAAATAAACATTTAACATTAATTACTAGTTTATTAACTCAAAAATTTATTTTCATTGTTCATATTACGTATAATGAAAATCCATATTTGAGTTCTCAGTTGCAATTCACAGCTCAAAACTTGAAACCAAGATAGAATTGAATAAAAGTATTACAATGTCTTCAAAGAATTCACTGTTCTGGGAACATTATTTATTTACTTAATTATTCACACAATTTAGGCCTGCCAGCATGCTACATGCTACTGGTTACAAAGTCTTGGGATAAACCCATTATAGAACATAAACAACCCAAGTTACATGCTACTGATTACCCATTATAGGACATATACAAAAGTTACATGCTACTGGTGGCACATTATAGAACATATACAACTTAAGTTACATGCTATTAACAATAACATAAGAAAATGCTTTATTATAACACACAAATTGAGTTCGCAGAAAGATCAATATCTAATCCCAATGAAACACATATATTATTTACATCAATTATTTTGTGTAATCTAGAGTTATAAACATACCAATTATTAGTATCACAATAATTTCATGGATGGTAAAAACGCAAGGAATATTGAGGATCTATGAATGATACCAGTTCAAATATTAATGGACAATCAATATTAATAAATTTTAACAAAAATATGATGGAGGGTAATTGTCTCCTGTGTTGTACGCTGTTTAAGTCAAGTATTGTTCATCAGTTTCACTAGGTGGATATACACCACAATCATGAGAATCAAGATATTTTAAAAACATTCTCTAATATTTTCCCAATATTATACATGTTTTGTTACTAGGAGATCATATAACCGATGCATATTCAAGTTTAGATTGTACAAGAGCGCAAAAAAAGAGTTATGAATAATGAATAAATGAATGAATGAATGAATAATGGTATTGAAAGTATTTTATTTGTAATAAATCTTATTTGTACTTTTAAACTTTTTTAAAACTTCAATTGTAACTGCAACTGTACTTTCATGTTACTGCATTCTGCCACCAGGCAACATCTGCCCAATTGTATAATAAAGCTTCTATCTAAATATCTATCTGATCTATCTATCTAAATATATTTCTGCTAAATCTCATCACAAAACGCTCTGTTCTACTGGCAGAGTATATAAGTTCCTCAACATGAGTTTTAAATGTTAAACAATTGTCAAAAACAACTCAAAGATCCTTCTTAATTTTCATATATTCAAGTTGTACTCCATTAATATAATAGTAAATTTCAATGGTTTTATTTAAAAAAGACATTATTTTACACTTATTCACATTTGAACTTAATTTATTTGATACACAATTTTGATAGAAAATATTAATATTATTCTGTAGTGTTTGACAATCATCAGAATTATTTACAGGAAGATATAATTTCATGTCAGCATTAAGTTAGTAAAAAAAAATGGCATACCATTATCAACATCATTAATAGCACTGGTAAACAATGATTTTGTTACATAAACAATTTCTGGTGTTTCTTATGTATTTTCATCTGCGGACTCCAAAACTGAAGTGAGAAATTTCCCATCACCCACCATTTTTTGTAATCTTGAAAATATTTTTCTGTTTATTAACATTTGTAGTATTTAAGATGCTGATCAGGAGTGTTTTACATTTAAATTTTATTTCATTGTGTCAACAATGGACTTGTAATGTCTGGTGATTGTTACCTTGAATTCATGAGTTATAACACATGACATTTCCCCACAAAACTTTTAAATGCTTGAATTTTTTTTAAAAAAAAGGGAAAAAAATTTTTTGTTCGTTGAAAACACTTGTGCAGATTCATGTAGGAGTATAATATTACGGAGCTATTACAAATAATGTGAGAAAATTCATGCTGTTGTAGTACTAGTTCATTTTACATGCAATTTTGCACCTCTACTTCAACCAGAATAAATGTGTGTTTGTATGCATATTTTAATAAAAATAAATGCTTTAATATCTAGGCTTTATTAACGCTATTTTCATATTTGGAATCTAACACTATTTAAAATTAAATTAAATGAAAAAATTGAGAAAAAGGACAGTACAATGAAACAAAACACCATTGTTACAGTAAAACTGACAACCACGGACTTGCAGGAGTACCCACGATCCAGTTATCTGTTTCCTTAACTGGAAACAGAGAACATGAAAGTTGATTTGATAATTATTTTGAAGACTTACCTGTTACAAGCCAAGATCGAGAGATATTTCCAGGGTACTTCAATTTCTTCATTAATAAAGGTATTAATTCACCGTAGTTTGATAACGTGACCTGCTGTTTTGGAAAGTACTCATTAAGAAGAGCATTCATTATTTGAACAAACAACTTCAATGTCATTGAATTGCTTAAACTTGGCCCAGGATTTAATATTTGATTTTCCGTAAGGTATTCTTCAACCTAAAAATTAAAATTGTTGACCTTTAAAACATGAGCTACTAAATACGAAAATCCACTCAACAAATTAATTTTTATGAACACAAAATAACTGTATGGTAATACGGAAAGAAAAGTAGCCAAAATGAGGTAAATGCATAAAAGAAGATAGGGATTGGAACAGAATAATATACAGTGAATATTTGGCAACTTGTGGAGAGAAGCATTTCACGAGTTTGTTTGTTCAAAGTATTCATTTATACTTAGTTCCAGCTTGACCACAGATAAAACAAAAGAACAAGAGGTGAGGACACAATTTATCTTTTTCCTTCAAAACATCAAGATTAGTGACACAGCTAGAATTGGCAGTGTCCTACCCGGTTGTTACCTTCTTGTTTACTACTTACACAGTATGGAGAAAGTACTGTAATCCTGCAGCCAAAAACAGGGATTTTTCAATAGAAAAATTTGTTTTGTGGGTACCTAACACCAAAAAGTGGATAATTCTTAGTCTTATATTTAATAAATAACTTCCTCTAATAAGTGCAGTCAGAAAGTCATCGTTGTCAAAAAATTGGTTTACAGCAAAACATCTGTTTGTGAACAATGCAAACAGCTAAAGCTTAAGCAGGATTTTCACCAAATCTGATATTCCCTGATCAATCTGGGTGATGATGAACTGTATTTAAACAGTTCTATTGATTTTTGAGAGTACTTCAAATTAAGATCCAGAGATCATTTTTATATTTCTCTATAACAAGTTGTTCTATCTGACAAAACATTTGAAGCCAAGTACACTTATAAAATGGCACATGTTTGATTTTTATTCTAATTTCTGAAATTTTGAAAACGGCAAAAACTAAAAATTTTGTCAACATCTTCCTACAATTACAGTATTCAAGATAAGAGATTTGTTTCATAATGAAATCTGTTCTTCAAAATAGATCTTTAGATAAGGTCATGGATAATAATTTCAAAATATGAACAGTTTTCATGTAATTTGTGTGAAACAAAGGCAATTTTAAAATCAACATTTTTCTAAAATGATTCATTTTTTTATTTTATTCTCAGGTAATGTGAAGCAAGCTTAGAGTCAGACTGATTTTTGCTGCACTTTGAATTTTCAAAAACTGTAAATGTTGCAAATAATGAAATAAAGTATATGCTGTAGCAACACTACTAATTGAAACATAAAAAATTTATATTATAGGCTATTTTGAATAAAAATATGCATGGACCCAAGTTACGTTTATTTTGAACACTGCCACTGAAACAGAATTTTGAATGAGATTGAATTTGAACAAGAGAGCAAAAGAGAGAAAAAATGGCTGCAGAAGGTCAGTGTTTTAAGAGTTCAATAATTGTTGTTCTTAAGTTGTTATGAAAAATTTTCTATCATCTGAAAATTTTCCAAAATGTGAAATGTTACAAGTGTAAGTAACATAACATTATGTAAAGTATTACATAATGTAATAAGGAATATTTAAACAATTAACTAAACATAATTTAATTAAATAAGAACTTTACCATATTAAGAAAATACTGTAAATTCCAAAAAGCAACTTTCCTCATCTTCCAGAATAACAAAGTCTCACAATATATAATGTAAGTTCAACTGTTAATTATTTCCTTTACAATAGTGAAGTAACATGAAGTGTTTTCCAACAATACAACTGCCAATCAGAGGTATATTTTTAAACATTATGAACTGGTTTGTTGTTTCAAAACATTGTAAACAAAGCTGTTGCAATGTTACCTCGACATTTATTATCAAAATTACTGAATGCATTACTTGACTTAATCTATTCAATGTTTCAGAGATTTTACTACATCTATTTCTAAACCAAAAGATGTCCTTCAGTCACTTCAAATCTGTCATGATTTGGACGGAACTAAAACACTGACTTGGAGGGTGAGAGATCACTCTTAGCAAAAGAGTTCATTTTATTGGTTAAAATATTCAGTCCAAAAATAATTTGAAAGTATGCTTAAAAATTTGAAACACACCAGTTAAACCATTTAATTTAAACAGTCTTTAATTTTTAACTTCAACACAATCATAATTGAATCGCCCATCACTGAAATACAAAGCCCAGTCATTATACAATATACATTTATTTATTGACATTTAATTATGAAAAATATACAATAAACACCACCTTGTCACCTTGGAAAGGCAATTACGGCTAAAAATATATTCTGCAACAGTAAATGTATCCAAGCTGTGACCTTGTTATTGAATTCTTGTAATGTATCTTGATCAGGTTTTTCATCTAATTTCCCTAATTATTTGAACAATAGCCCCTTTTTTTCTTCAGGACTTAAATGTAACTTCATTATCTGTGCATGTCTTCTAGAATTCAGTGGGAAATATAGATATTCAAATTATTGTTCTCCATGTAGTCGTGGCAGGAAATATTATTCTTTGACGAAGGACATGATGAGGCGTAAGAGCCCAAATTTATTGCTGATTTACCCTTGAAAATAGATTTTATTACATCGGAGCGATTACTTTTCTTACCAAGCTATTGAGATGTCAAGTCTTAAAAGAGTTTCAAAGTCCTAATGTATAGCCAGTTTATGATATTAGCATTGCGAAACTGTTCTGAGAATTGTCGTCTTGACAGCTCAGAGGCTAGAACAACTGAGCACAAACCAGGAGACAAGGGTTGAAGTCTCGGTCAGATAATCCTTTGAACAAATTTAACGATGAAAAATAGTTATGTTTTAACATAAATTGACAGAAATCGCCCTACACACCCTCACACATATTGTTCTGGCCCCTCTTTTTATAGGTGTAGAAATTTCATCGAACTTTAAATAAATAATGGATTTCAGCAGACTAGGTTGAGAAATAATTCCTTTTGTAGTAAATTTTTTCCAGATTATCCATTCCTGTGTTAATAATTTAACCTTCAGAAACCTGAGAAAATTTACCATAGTGTACTAAAGGGGTATATTTTGGACCCCATTTGTTTTTGTTTTTCCGATCATTATTTCCACTCTAAATTGATTCGAATATATTTACTTCAATGTTTATTTATTATTTGTATTAAGTTAATAATTAGTTTTAAGACCGTGTTTAAACTTATATTTGTCGGAAACTTTACAGAAGTTTTCACAAACAATAACATACTTGCTACTGAACAGTTTTGGCACTGGTAGATAACCGGTTTGTTGGAATGCTTACCGCAAACACAATTTTTACATACACAACAATTATTTCAACATAATCAGTGTTGAAAATAAAAATTTTGCAAAAGCAATCAGGAGAACACAATATGTTACAATACAATAATACAAATAATAATTGTATTTTTCTACTGAGGACATTTTCAATATATTAGAGAAAAAATATTCAAATAGAAAAATATCTGTCATTCAAATAGTAACATTTACTGAAATGGGTAACAACACTCATCCTGGGCTACAAAATATACCCCCTTAGGACTCCTAGGTTTAAAATAATTAGAAAAATATCCTTATTTTTTAATTAAATCAAAGTTTTATTTAAATTTGCAATTCCCCTACGTTTGTGTCTCCTGAGGTGTTCAGCCCTCTTGTCCCCAATGCCATTGATTAAGATCTCTCCAAGCTGCAATGCTTACAGAATATTTTGTGATAAAAAAATTGGCCATGTGTGGTTTTTGTATTTGTACCTTTGCTAATGCTGCCATCTGGAAAGCTCTATCCGATAAAGGCCTTGTGTCTTTTCTCACGGTTCTTTGAACACTGACTGTATTCCTGCTTCCATGGGGCTTCAATAAATGCCTGAAATTGCATACAAGATTTCCAGTCACATGCACTGACATAATAAGTCAAAATTAATAAATTAGAATGAACAATTTAGGCAATAAACCATAAAAATTCTATTAATGTTTGAATGCGGTAGTGATTTTAGTACTTAGGATATCAAATTCAATTTCACATCTTACTTAGGAGTAAAAGCAGATTCAGTAGGTCTTGAGCGACCAACAGATCTTGCATTGTCATCGGCAACATTTTCTGCAGAAGTACTGCTCACAAATCTTTGGGTACTCCTTGAAGAACTTTGAAGTCCTTCTCTCTCCACTGATGAAGAGCGTGATGAGACACTAGTAGGTCGTGGAATAAAAGACTTCTTTCCTTCACTGAATAAAGAAAATTATTATGTTTAATCACATACATAAACATGTTCTCTTCTTAATCATTAACAATAAACATTAAAACACATTACAAAATCAACACAATTATTAAAATGTACAACAAATTTACTTCATGTTTTTATTATAAACATTTGTATTACACATTTTCACACAGCATACGAAATAATTTCTACTCGGCAGAAATCTTCCATAAAAATATGCAACATGCTGGTATACATTCAAATTACTTTTTACATCTAACCCTCTTCGACTGGATTTTCGGCAACAGACAATGAAATCCAAAACTACTAGAGAAAAATTTGGTACCTACCCAGCATTTTTATTTCTATCTTCTGTTTCTGGTAAAGCAGCAGAAAACCGTTTGGGCGCCGAAGATCGACGGCCCTGGCCAAAAGACCATGGTTTGCGATTCATTTCGAACAAACAGAATATTTCGCTTACACTGGACAGCAACAACTAGCGACCACACAACACAAGCTGATTGTCTGATTCTAGCGACCACACGACACAAGCTGATTGTCTGATATGACAGCGAACACCGCCCACCACGTTCACCAGTGACAGATATTTCCGCGGGAAGCGAAAATTCGCGGGTAACTCTACCAACCTTTCACGAGTAATTTCTACAGATTTCGTGCTACCAACCTTTGAAGTATTATTTACGCGGGATTCCACAGAGTCCCAAGGCCTGCTTACTGAGTGAAAGGTCTTGACAGAGTCCATAATGACGTCACAACGTTTGGCGGGAACGTGTTGAGTGGCAACCTCTGCCGTGCGCGTATGGGAGTTTTTTGACATGTATTTAAATACAAACTAGTAATGCTTCAGAATGCCACAGACTTTCTCGTAGTAAAGTTTTCTAATTTCCTTGGTGTGAACTTCATAGTCTCGCCCCTCTTGCCAGCTGCCATCTATCGGCATCCAAAATACCTTTTTCTGAAGTTATCTCAATTTTCGTTTTCTTAATGGTAGATTCGAAATATAATTTTAAGAATATTAAAGAAGAGTAAAACCACGTCCTATATGAAAATTCTCGTTGAAAAATTTAGAGCCGTTTTAAAGAAAATGACGAAGAGTTACTCTAAATACGAAATTTGAAGCTTTTTTTTTTCACAGAAATATTTTGTTTTCAAAAAACTTAATTTTAAATAATGTCTAGCATTTTAACTCGCAATTGCAATAGTGTTCACAATTTTCTGAGAATGTGTATATTAACGGCGTGAGAGATATTTAAAAAATTACATTTGTGTATTTTTTTTTAAAATACACCAATATGAACTTTACGTAATTTTGAACAGTGCAATTAGCACACTCCGCAGGAAAAGTTTGAAGAAAAAAATGGAGCTATTTTGGAGTAAATGGCCTTTGAGCTTTTCTGGAATTGCGGAATTTTGAGACTTTCACAGAAAACTTGAGTTTTCCAAAACTTCATGACATTATTTTAAAAACTTCTTACTAAGGAGCCTTCAGCCACAAAATTCAATATCAGACATTTCCCTAAAAATTTTAGACACGAAGTTCGTTTCCGAAATTTCTTCATATGAAATTCTCAAAATAATCGGTAAACTAAAAAATAAATATTCGTCCGGTTTAGATAAATTCCCGTATTCTTTGTTAAAGACCTGTGCGTTTGCCATTATACACCCGTTAACTCACATATTTAATGCATCCTTATGCACCGGAACGTTTCCAGATATTTTCAAAACATCTAAAATTAAGCCGCTCTTCAAAAAAAAGCAACAAAAAAGAAATTCAAAATTATCGGCCCATTTCTCTTCCGTCAGTTTTTTCAAAAATGTTAGAGAGACTTTTTTAACTACGAATGGAAACCTTTCTCAGTAAACACGACGCGCTTTCAGATTGCCAACATGGATTTAGAAAATCAAAATCAACGGAAACAGACATATTTTATTTTCTTAAAGATGTCGCCTCATCATTGGATCAAAACGAGGCACCTATTGGATTATTTTTAGATCTCTCAAAAGCTTTTGACGTCATTGATCATGACATTTTACTTTCAAAATTACCTTCATACGGAATCCGTGGTATTGCTCTAGATTGGTTATGTTCGTACCTTAAACAACGATCTCAGAGAGTGGAAATACCTTACTGCAATGATGGAACATTATGTACACACCTTTCCGACTCTGCCCATTGCACGTGGAGTTCCTCAAGGATCGATTTCAGGCTCTATTCTGTTCCTACTTTACGTAAACGATATGCATTTAGCACTATCCCAACCAAAAATTTAAAGAAAAAATTGGAACCGGTTTTGAGAAAATCTTGTTTTTGTAATTTTTAATATTGCTCATATAGCACGCAATATTTCCCGAAAACTACTAAAATTTTCAAAAAACAATTATCTGACCCTAATGAAAGAACTAATTATGCACTACAAATTTTACTTGAAGGAAAAATCTCTATCTTCAATTTTGTAATTGTAGGGAGACGCCGAAAAAATTTCAAACTTTTGAAAGTTTCGAACATTTAAAGGGAAGAGAAATTCAGAGCCGTGAAAATTGGACCTATGCTACATGTAAAAGGGTATTTTTTCTATTCTTACAAGAAATTTAAAGAAAAAATTTGGTGCTGTTTTTGAGAAAATTTTGACAATGTCCGTGGGACTTCATGTAAAGTAGCCCCCAAATTTTAAAGAAAGTTTTTCAAAATCTGAAAGCGTCGACTCGATCCAGATCGTCAGGGGTTTCTTCAATTTGGAAAAAATCGTACGTATAGTTTAAGCGCTAGTGGTATTCACAGACGGACGGACGATTTGTCGTCAATTGGTTTTTCGGTATTAAGCACCCACAAAACATGGATTACACCCATGGAAAACACCCTACACAACGTGTGAGGTTTTTTTTCTTAATTTAGCAACTGTATTTATCCACTATTTCGGTATCAGGGCCCGGCAAATAATTTTTTTCTGCCGAAAATCACACCTTTTTCGCGCAGCATTACTGTCTCCGAACCACAGAGTACTTATATTATTTGTCTATGCTCTGTACTACGTATATTACTCAGTATATTCGTACGCACACGAGAACATAACTAGTGCTACAAATGGCCCCGATTTTCTCATACTGTTTAGTTTTCGAATTTCCTTGGTAATGGGCTAGGTTTAAAGTCTTGCCCCATCCTCTTGGCAGCTGTCATCTATCGTTGCCCTTAATACATTTTTGAAGTTTTCTCAATTTGTCGATTTCCTAATGGTTAATTAGAAATTTAATTTTTAGAATATAGTAAAACCTCGTCCTAAATGGCGATTATCATCGATAAACTTGGAGACGTTTTTAAGAAAATGGCGTGTAAGCGTTAATGTAAATACGAAATTTGAAGCTCTGTTTCACAGAAATCCCTCTATTTTTCGAAAAATGTTATTTGAAGTCATTTAAAGTACTTCCACACACAAATGTAATAATGTATACAAATTCTTGAAAATATGCTTATTAACATCGTGAGATAGATTTTTTTAAATAGCATTTGAGTATTTTTCGAAAAACAAAAGAATACAGGAAAATGACTTACGTCATTTTAAACGGTGCATTTAGCATTATCCGTACGAATTCCCATCTCGATCAGGTTTTTCGTCGATTCCCTGATCCATTGAGCAAATGCTGAGATGGCCCCTTGTTTTGCTTCTGGACATAAATGTAACTTCATTTTCTGTGCACGTCTTCTAGAATTCAGTGGGAAATACAATTATTCAAATTATCGTTTCCATGTTGTCGCAGCAGGAAGTATTATTCCGAAGGACAACATGGATAAGAGCCAAAATTTATTGCTTATTTATCCTTGAAAATAGATTTTATTACATGGGAGGTTTTTTTTTTTTTCTCTCAAAATTTTAGTTGTATATGACTTAGTGTAGGGATCACAGAATTTTGAAAATGTGCACACAATTAATTTTGCCCCATAGCACGTCATACGCAGTGTTAACCGTTTTTTGACGTTAAATAAATAAAAATAAAATAGAAATAAAAAGAGAAGAAAAAAATTGGAGCCGGTTTTAAGAAAATGGCATTTGAGCGTTTCCAAAAATGCAAAATTTTGAGGTTTTCAAGGAAAACTTTTGAGTCTTCGAAAAACTTCATATGACATTATTTAAAGCACATTTCCTCGTAAATATATGAATGTGGACAAATCACGAAAATATCGACGTGAGTGACAAAATAAAAAATTACAATATTGTATTTTTTGAAAAAACAACAACAAAAGAATAGGGCAATATTGCGTTTATATTAGCTCATAGAGTACATATATCCCTACCAAAGGTTTTGAGAAAAAAATTGGAGCCGGTTGGGAGAAAATGAGAAAACTTTGAGTGTTTGTGAACATGCGGAATTTTCAGCTCGCTTTGACAGAAACTTTTGACTTTTCGAGAAACTTTATGAGACATAATTTAAAGCACATGTAGTTGTAAATGTAATGATGTGAACAAATCGCCGATAATGAAAATATTAACAAAATAAGAGAGTAGTCAAAAAAATTATTTTTTATAATTTTTGAACCAACAAAAAAATAAGAGTAATATGGCGTTTGTGTCCTCTCATAACGTACATTTAACGTATCCCTACCAAGAGTTTGAAGAAAAATTTGGGGGCAGTGTTGCGAGATAATTTTGTTTTTGTTATTTTTTTTAAAATTGCACATATTTCACGCACTTTTGCACGGAAAATATTCATAGCCTTATTGAGAGAACAAAGGGGAACAAATTTCATTTGAAGGAAAAATATCTATCTTCAATATTGTAATTGTAAGAAGTTACAAAAAAATATTTTACAATTTTCGAAAATTCAGAGTTAACAGTGAAAAACAGACCTATTCCACCTTTATTAGTGTAATTAACTCTATTCTTACGAGAATTTAAAGACAAAATTTTGAGCATTTTTGATTGATTGATTGATTGTTAGTGATTCCGGCCTCGTCAACTACAATGATCATTAGTCCCTTACGTGTAGTGGATGTTTGCTCGGGAGGTGGCTGTTCTCTTCCCCCCGTGGATTGCGAGATGCGACGCCTCCTACCGTCGGCTAGCGCGTTGGCCCAACCAGGTATCTCCCACCAGCGGGGTACCGCTCCAGCCAGGACAAGCTCTAAGCTCCCGACCGGTCTCCCGGCATATAGTGTAGTACATGTTAGTGTAAGTGAGTATGAGGGGAGAGGATAGGACACGGAAGAGGTAGGAAAGATCGCGCGCGGTCCGTGGCCCGTTTGTTAGGGCACTGCTTTGACATTCGCATTGCCTTGATGCCTGAAACATAAACACGACTGCAATTTGATCAGTGGAATATTGAGAGAATGTTACTTATAAGTGCATGTGTGTGTCAGTCATAATAAATGTCCGTGTCCTTGTTTAAGTGCCATTGTAGTGTACTCCTTACGTAGTGTTTTTTTTTTCCTTGTGCATTCGTTGGAATAATGTTAATACTAAAATCATATGCTATTTGCTTTTTGCGAAAATTGTACCCATTACACCTGTGTATCATATATCAAATCGCTATAAGGTACGTACAATTAATTAGCTATAATGTTCCTAAGTAGTTCAGTAAAGTAATTAAAATTTCACAGCGAATGATAAAGCTATATTTTGCATTCATCATTTTTTAATCGTTTGTAGTTAGAATATTGTTATTAAGTATTGCATTCCCTGCTTCAAAGTGCTTGAAGTAAAGGCAAATTAAAATTTTTGTTTACAAAACCCGCTCCAAAATTTTATTTAATTTCTTCGGTTAGAACAAAGGACACTTAGAAAACAAATAACTTTTTATGCTGGTAGGTACCAGCCAGGGCGAGAGATGGGGACAAAACCGAAAACCAGACAAAACAGATTAGGAAACCAACTAGTATGAGTAAGTCTGTGCCATTCTGTAGCACCACTAGTTTCTTCTGAAATCTGTTCGATGTGGGACAGGGGTGTAATTCTCTATCCACCAGTATCCCACAAGGTTTTGTGTTGATTATTTCCAGGGGCAGATCCAGTCAATTATTTCGGGGGGATCATAGATTTTTGTTAAATAATAAATTTGTTATTATATTGTTAATTTATGTAATGTAGATATACTATAAAATATTGTTTAAATAATTACATAATTCAAATAAATAAATATTTAGATCAATTTTGCCAAATAAAGGAAAGTAAACAAAAACTCTAGGCGTTTTTTTTTTTTGGGGGGGGGGCAACTGGATCCACCAGTGATGGTTTCTTGTAAACTGCCAAAAACAATCTTTCCTACGTGTATGATATACTTATATAAAGAATTAGAATGTTTTAAAAACATTATTTGTAACAACACTAAAATCAAAATATTACTGGCTGCTACAACTATGTATACAAATGTATAAGAAACACTAACATAAATGCACAGAATTGTTGCAGTCATTTTCAAAGGATATCTAAAGTCAAGATTATTTAAAGATGGGGAAATAGTAAAATGGTTTTTAGTTTTTTAACTGTAACAGTTAAAATAATCTGCTGGATTAAGTTCAGCAGTTGGAATAATCTGAAAAAATTTCACAACTATTTGCATTTTGAGAGGAACTTTTGAGATTTTTTTTAAGCCTGTTCCAGGGCTCTTAAGACACAGTAAAAATAATTTTTATATTTTTTTTCAAAATTTTTGTTTTTGGATTTGAATTTGGTGCTGAGAAAATATTGAAAAATATTTTTCTTATAGTATAAATTAGTTTCTTATGTTTCGATTTTTTTTTCCAGATAAAATTGTATTAAATTGCCGAATTTTTTTTTAAAAAAAGCATGTTTTTGGCTGTACAGAGATGTGGGTGGTGGACCAGGGGCTGAGAAACCTCTCAAAAATATGTTAGAATTATAGTGTAACTACTCGTATGTCATTTGGTTTAGGGGAACTATTGACCATCTAATCCGGGGATACCCTTTGTATTTTTTTATTTGTGTATTTTCCTCGTTAAGTTCTATAAATTTTACAATTACATTTTATTCATTTCTCAGGAGATGTCAAAAGCGGGATAATAAAACAATTCTCATTACAATGGTAAAATAATCTTTAATAGCCACAGAATAGATTTTCAAATTCTACAGACTCAAACTTACATTCAAGACAATACTTCAAAATGACTAGCATTTCCTTCAATTAATTTTTAGTTTTACACTAAACTTTCACCAATTGAGCTTCACAGTGATACTACAACTGCTTTCTAAGAATGAAATGAATAGCATCAATGTGAAATCATTTTCTCACAAAACATCAGCTAGCTGTGTACAACTTTAAACAACATTAATAGTAAATAGTTGCCACAAGCTACCTCAAATAAACTGAATAAACACAAGTATTTATACATGATTTTCACCATTTTTAATTTGACATTTCACTTATTACTTAATGCAGCTTGACAGGTCTAAATTACGAATTAACAAAGTCTGGAATAAGTAATATAAACAATATATTAAAAATTCAATAATGGAAAACAAAAAGAAAATTGTCTCAACTTCTTCCATCTCATAAGTTCAGATGATGTTTCCATATTTTAAGACCTAATTCAAACAATAATAAAGCAACTAGTTTTATCCAGGGTTAGGCAGTATTTAAATACTTGAATTTGAAATACGTATTTTAAATACATTTTTGATGTGAAAGCAGAACCAGCTAATAGCAAGTCCTTGTTTATAAACTAGATGAGAATTTCAATTTAGAGCCATTAAAAACCCAGAGAGAAGTAATTACTATGCTCACACTTTTTCTTGATACCTGAGCCCCCTAGTCCTCTCTCAGCCCGGCACAGCACGGCCCGGTAGAAAACACCAGCTCCACTCGGAACGTCACGGCTCAGTTTGCAGTGCTGCCTACCTTCTTCGTTACTTGTCATTGCTATCTAGTCCAAGACACGCTATTACCTCACTCTAATAATTGTGCTATTACGCTCAGTTTTCCGCTGTTGAAGTTGACAGCACTGCACTGCTGTGACATAGACAGAAACCTCCTCTCCCCGCACCCCCCGATGTGGAGTATCAAGAAAAAGTGCGCGACTAGTACCACCTCTTTATCAAAATAAATAAGTCAGCAAAAACCATGCAATGTTAATTAGCTTCCTACCCTCAAATCCATTTCTGCTGTAAAGGGGACTCCAAAATTTCAAAAATGTTCAACTTAAAAGAAGAGGTGGAAGTAGGAGGAGATCTTTTGAAGGTATTAACATAGACTTACAGAATATTTTTTGACAATTTCAATCAAATAACAAAGCAACTAATAATTAATTTTGATTATAAAGATTATAATAATTATATTATATACATAACTCAAGAACTTGCCCTGATTCACTTTGTTGAATGTCACTGCAATGTTGTGTATAATAAAACCTTCACCTTGTGCAGTATAACTCAATTTCATGGGATTCTGTAAACACTACATGTATAAAAAATAATGCTTAAATAAACACTAAATATATTATTTTATGTGGAACAATTTTGAAAGTTACAGTTTCAAAGTTTGGTCCTTCACAATAAACCACAAAATAAATCAGCAAATCACCACTTGTTCATATATAATAAACACCTTTCAGGTATGGAAATAATCCTAAAACCACCAGGCAAGATCAACAAACCATATTTTTAGTTTGAAAATTGTTGCATTCAAAAATGATACTCACAGATAAGAAATCTACTAGATACTTTATTAAAAATTCCTACTTAAAATTTTGACTTTTTAGCATTAATAGTTTAAATAATTTTGCAGAAGAAATGATAAATTTCATAAACCATAGTCTACTTTTTCAACTCTCAGGAAAAGAAAAGGATTGATTGTTATAACTACCTCAGTGGTAGTTATAACAATCAATCCTTCTCCTCAATCACAGTCAGTAGAACACAAAAAGTGAAAACAAATGACAAAAAAATCTAACAAAGAAAGGCCAAGTTCTTTAGGTCCGAGGAAAAAGATCTGGTAATTTTGGCCTGAATTGGGGTATCTGTAATTGTAATCTTCATTAAATTATTTGATGTCCAATATTGATGTGAGACTAAGAACAAAAGTACAGTATTAGAAACAATGAAACTTGTATACAGATTTCTATTTTATTTGCAACACCTTCCAGATTACGTTTTCATTGCTTCTTTGCTTTTCGTTATCCCTATTTCTTCATGAATTATTGACGGTAGGGAAGATTTGGCTACTGGAAAGTCCATTGACTTGTTTCCTGGCACACTGGCTATTACAGTGTGCTGTTCGCAGTTGTGATTTCCAGACTTGGGTACTTGAATGGGATCGTCTTCAAGCAGCCCAATTATACGTTGTGCAACAATTAAGTAAAAGTGCATTGTTTTAATGCAACAACATTGCATTAAGCATTGCACGCTTCCTTCTTTTTATTCCGACAAGATAATAAAAATCGTCAAGCACTAGATCTTTCTTTCCATTCCAGGATATAATTTAAAAATTCGAACAATGAAATTTAAATGAGTAAGAAATTAGGGACATCACTAAGGAAAAATACTCATTAATAATTATTAAATTGCTATTTTTTCTGAAACTTCTCTTAGACTAGACCTCACCAAAACAGTGGCCCTAGTGCCACTACTCAGGGCAGTTGTAGATACACATACACACACACATACACGCACGCACGCAAACACTCATGCACACACACACACACACATATACATACATGCACACACACACACACACACATGCGCGCGCGCACACACACACACACACACACACACACACGCACACACATACTCATGCACACACACACAGCCTCTGGAGCCATGTGCATTATTTCAAGGTCAGTTCGGGGAAGACTTGGTTTGTAGAGGAAGGTGAGGTGAGCAGAATCGGATTTGTCTGCAAATAAAATAAGCAGCTGCTTAGGGGACCCCTTCCATTGGGAACATAATGACCCCCAAAAAAGCCATAAACATTGAGAAATTCAAAACAAAACAATGGATAAAAATTCTTCAATTGTCGCCACCCTATTACCTTTTAGAGCACGAAATTACACTGTAAATATGTTCCACATTGTAAACATTTTCTACAATGGACCTTGTTACTGCGTAACAAATGATTTTAAGAATTCGAATTTTCCAAAGAATTATCACCCTGATTATGACTAACTCTGCTCTCCAAGTTTACGCTCACATGCTCTAACCACTGGGCTATCAATGACCTGTTATTTTTGCACCATTTCTTAGACCTAATGTCTTATCAGATCTTCAAATTTGAATAGGTAATGTTTTTAGCAACAATTCTGGGCTTGGAGGCCCAGCCATGGATGTACTGTAATTTTTTTGATGCAGGGTGGGAGTGGGGGAGGCATTGGAAACATCAAGGTACCTCTACCTGCCATAAAGAACAAACCATTTCCTCTTAGAAACATACGTTCAGGAAATCTTGGAAGGGGGTTTGACCTCCTCAACAGCATGCCCATGGGTCCATCAGAACCTAATCCAGCCTTAGAGGTTGGTCCCTTGCAGAGGGGAGAGGGATGACGGGAAGAGGTCTTGGCAAAGGGCTGGTCATTTCCTTGACCATGATGCTTTAAATCTCCCTCCTTAGGAAGGCCTGTCTTACACCTAATGTATTTGGACACTACGATGCATTGTTGGCTTTAAACCACTTTTCTTATTTTCCTGTTCTTTTTGGATCTACTGTCTTACAACCTAATGACCTGAAACGCTTCTATTAAGTATGAAATAAACTAAGTGCAAATCATAAAAAACAAATAATAATGTTTCAATATAAATACAGGCTCACATCATTTTCTTCTAAAAAAATAATTTTATTAATGTTAAGTAAATTTCTCATGGATGAACTTTGTCTTTTTTATTATTGAGAATTTTCGTCAAGGATTGGATAATTAGTTAAACTTATTTTAACTAATGTAATACAACGACTGGGCTTAGCAAAAAGCCTTTTCGGCTAATTTCAACCAACTGATCCTCAAAACTCCAAATGTTATTTCACCCAAAAAGCTTTTGCAAAAGTTGGAAATTTTGATTCATAAATATTTTTGTGTTATCATTCTTACCTCTGAGTTCTTTGATACACCCCACAGCAGTGGTAGCCTGTGGGTTGCAAATTAGGAGGGGCAGCATGTATGTCCAAACCATCACATACATTTTAACTCTTCAAAATTCTTATTTATTGAATGAGGAAAACTATGGCAGAGTACAACCAATTTGCACATATTGAGATTTTAATCCTTGTCTAAGAAGATACAATGGTACTCATGAAAAAATAGGACTTTTTTAAAAAGTATTTCCATCAAACAAAACAGTAATTTATGAAATCAGATGAAAGGGTTGGTAATCTTAGTTTAGTCAATAGCCACGGACTCTGCCAAACAAAACCCTAACAGGAGCGCACTGCCCCCACCCAACTCCCAATACCCCCCCAACCTTCCATTGTCTCACATGCACTAGCTACGGACGGACTCCGGATAATCCACGATGCTACCTGTTCCAAAAATATTTATCTTTCCCATTATCGGACACTTAAAACTAAATTCGTCCAAAGAAATTGCACTGGTGGTATGCACAAATTAAACGAGTCAATCTGCTGCAAGTATAATACTTCCTGCAACTTTTCCCAAAGTTGGTTTTTATGGGGAGGGCACTGCCCTACAGCCCTTAAGGAACAGCCACTTCTGCTCCACAGTCCCCTCAAGAATATCAAGAAATATCTGCAGTGAATAATTTGAAGACAACCTTTGGAATATACTGTATATCAATGGTAAAGCAAATACATTGTAAAAGAGAGATCTATTAAAATAAATTCATTGGATGAACTGAATTAAATCAAACCATATATTTACAGACTAACAATATATTTTCCTCTTCACACATGTTCCATTCTTCATATCACATTTATTTACAATTATCACCTACAAAATGTAGGTGTTCATTTACATTATAAACAATCTCATTCATTTGGAGTGAGAAACTTTTCAAAGCATTTACTCTTGAATGCTTTTTAAATTTACTCCACTAATTTTACTCATTAAGTTCTAAAGAAAAAAGAGCAATAATTTTTGAAATACAATATTTATACTTGAATAATGTTCAGTTAAAAAATCCAAATTCCAAATCTAATAAGTATTTTAAAGAATTCAATTAGTGCTTTTAGAAAAACAGATATTTCACAAACTACATCCTCATAAGTAGACTGCCATCAACTGCAGCTGCACTTATGAATCGAGCTAAATAAATTAGAAACACTTGACTGACAGACAACATTTATCACAGTTTCATCCCCAGTGGGAACATTCCATATTCTCAACTGTCTACAGTAAAAATATACACTGAACAATCCCTCACCTAGAACTAAAACTTTCTACAAAATGCTTTCATCTCTCATGTAGGGAAATAGACAATAAAAAATGCAAAGTTTATGTTCTAAACTTTCCTAAGCAACTATCCCACAGAATTCTTATGAAAAGAAGAGAGCACTGGTATAAAAAGGATTCAAAAAATTAACAAAGACGTGTGTCCCACACCTAATCCAGGGACATAATTCAGGCTTGTTTAGTGTTAGCTGCCATGTTTTTGGAACATTTTAAGGTTAACAAAAAATCAAATTAAAAAAATGTAGGCAACTCCAATGTCAAGTTTAAAATCGTAACAATACAATAACAAAGAATTCTAACAAAATAAAATAAAGAAATACGTTAATCACATGAAATAGGAGATTCATTTGCAGTTTACAGTAGGCAAATTCTGTCAGGGTTTAATACTGGCACCAGTTGTACTGAAGAGGATCACAGCTTCTACAAGTCTGCTCCCGGCGTAAACTTCCTTTTAACAGGAGGACAATAGCACGCCTTGGTCTGAGCGTCAATGTACGACTTGCAGCCCAAAGTCATGGTTCCAGTAAACAACATTTTTGCAGCAGCTTTACATGCTGGGACAAAAGAGATACAGATGTACACACCAAGCAATTTTTAAGTTCTTACACATTCAACAAATGTTACCATGCAAAATAAATTAAAAAATGTGTTGCACAACTTGCAAATACTGCCATTTCTCTCCTCACCAGTGTTGGAATTACCATTTTGTGAATAGTAATTAAGAAAAGGTATTTCTTATATTGTTAATTTGTATTAAATTTTTAATTTATAAATCTGATTGATTAAATGATGCTATTTAAGTTGCTGTATAATTTGGCAAGTTGCTAATGGACTATTATTTATTTTGCAATAATAAAAATCTGAAAGAACGTGCTTTTTGCAAGTTATCTTCCTTTGGAAAATTATTGAAACATTCTTTTCTCATACAAGTTACAAATATGCAAATATCAGGTAGCATGACCAATTTCTCTCAATTGCTTTGCTCATTAAAGTATCAGCAATTCACATTAATACAGTAAGAATGAACTATTTCAACAGCAAATAATGTTAGAAATCAGAACTAACAGCTCTAGATACATGGAATAACATGTATTTAAATTTGTATGTACACACGAGCAAAATATGTTAAAGAAATTTAGTAAAATGCGGACTAACAATGAAATAGAAAATTAAAATAATGAAAATAATGTATTCATAAAATACTTAAGTTACCTAAATAAATAGAACTGTCAAAGAATTTACTTTGAATACTATTCACAGAACAAGATTTAATCACGAACTAAAATTCACTGAACATTATTGAGTTGAGCATTGTGTTCCTAATTCTTCTGATGAGCTGTTTACAAAGCAGTGTGTTTTAAAGCTTTTTTTTTTTGTCCTCCCACTGCGACATATATGTGGGAATCTGATCATGACTTTTTGGGTTTCCCACAAGAGGAAGTAGAGAGCGCGGGAGTCGAAGCAGAAGAGATGAACGAGTTACTACAAGACACGCGGGACAGGCAGGGTGTGAAAACAGGAGGCGTAGAACGGTGCTGATTGTTGACCAGATCCGCGTGTTGTAATAAGTTTTATCGTTATTATATTTCTTAACTTTAAAACCAGGTAGGACAATCCCGAATAATCTGATTCCCACATTTATTATATTTTTACAACTGCGACTACCGTTCAATATTTCATTGTCTAAAAAATAAGTAGAGTACATGCTGCTGAAACAAAGTTTTTGAAGATAACTCTAAGCTTCACAAAATATCATATTTGAAACGAGAAAAATCACATACCAAAGGAATTGGAAACAAAATAACTAAATATCTAAGTACTGAAGCAAATGGTATCAATACACACAGAATGGAGAATTCAAGACTAAATTAGCTTCACTTTATCAACCACCCAGAAAACGAGACACGGGCAAACCCAAAAAATTATGGAAGGAAAGCTTCAAGGCGAAACAGGCCCAGGCCTAATCAATGAAGTGCATTAGAAGAAGATTGTCTAAACTGCTACTCAACATGAATTCAATTCAATGATGCCTTATTTTTACAAGACAAGGCCCAGGCCATCAGGCCTGCTCTTCTGTCTGACCATGCAAATTTCACTATACTCCTTTCACTATCTAACGGAGAAAGAAAGTATCACACAGGCGACAAAATAGGCAATTTGAATTTAGCTCAGAAGCTTCTTTTAGGCTTTATCTTTTACCTGCAGTAAATCCACAACATGGGACAGATGGTTTTTACTCCACCCCCCAAGAAAAGCATAAGAAAATTTTTTTGGGCTTTAAAAATCCACAGCTTTGATTGAATTTGAACGCTTAATCTTGGGTATAACAGTCCGATATGCTAGCCATTATACGTCTGAAGACGATTATCAACATCAGAAACAGTAATGGATTCTATCTCAAACCTTGCAATATATTTTGCAGTTTAATCAAAAATCTACTTCTAAACTCAATTCACCACTTTAAATTGAACTAAAAGTTAAATCTTCCAACAATCATTTTCAAAGACTATAATACGGAACATATTGCACATAAATTGTTGAAACATCCAAAGGCATGCAAGTTTTTCTTAAATGTGTGAAAATATGTTCTTTACCTGGAAATATGGATAATTAAAATGGTAGCAAATCACTTTCAAAAGCCTGATTTGTCAATATAAGATAAAAGTATGATTTTAACCAACAAACAACCCAATAAGCAATTACATGGAAATCTTAGCTCTGATTATTGCCATATAATTATACAATTATACTTTGTGCATTTCCTTGTAATACTTACTTTTCACTACTGTGTCACCAACTGCTGGTTCGTATTTCTCACATATCCTGTATAAACATCTCTTGAAATCAATGTCACATTTTTCTTTGTCCATATTGCACATATCATAACAGAAATCATGCTCATCGCAACATCTAGTCATATCACTCACAGGCAAATACTGCGTGTCAATCTGTAGAGACAAATTAAAAACATTTATAGAGTGCACACATGCAATGTTAAATCAACAAGCCATTTTATTTCAACCAAAATTATTAATCATTCAATACCAAGGAACACATATTTTATATTTGAGAACATTTTATTATTATGATGATCACTCAAATACTTTACATTTCACACCATATAAATTCTTTAATCATATCCTAGATACAAGATTTTGTCACCTCCAAACAACATGACGGCCTTCAACACACCAAAAAGACAACAGACATCTATGTACACAGCAGGATTCAAACTTGTGACCCCCTTAGCCATCTGGTCCTGGAAGTGGACAAAAGAGGGGGGGGGGGAGGGTCCTTGCCTTGTTCGACTTTGAAACTTATTTTATAAACTTAACATCTTATCCCCCCTTTATTTCTAGCATCTTTTTATTTATAAACCAAGGGTGTTCCAAAACAGGGGTGGATCCAGATGATCATTTTGGAGGGGACTATCATACATTTTTGTTAAATAATAACCATTTGTTATTACATTTTATATTATTTTTGTAGTGTATATACGATACTATACAATATTACTTTTTAAATAATTACATAATTCTAACATAAATATATATTTAAATCAATTTTGCCAAATGAAGGAAGGTAACAAACGAAAACACTAGGCCTGCAGGAGGAGAGGGGGGGCATGCCCCACTGTCCCTGGATCCGCTACTGCCCGTAAAATCTATGGGTGCTTATATCATGCTATTTTGTGTTCTCTGCCTATTCATGGAGATTTCTACACAAATAAAGTAATTAAAAACACCACTAGATTTCATTTGTTGCCGTTTAAGTGGTATTAAATACCTTTGGAATTATTCCACATCCTTGTATTTACAAGAATGTACATATACTCTGCTCTGACACCTAAGAAGCACTCTTCAATATTATCACTCCAAAGGCAATTATTGCAATAAAAAGTAATGTTTTCTTCATTACTGCAAAATACACTTACGTAATTTTATGTGTAATATTCTAATATTAACAGAATTTGTAAGAATTTAAGTAAAATAAACATGTTAACCTTTTTGGGAACTCTTCTTGCATTATTTATATTAAAAAGTCTCTCAAACTATTAATGTAAACATAAAAGTTGGAACTTTATATAAAAGTAGAAGATTGTTTCATTAAAATAAAAAAAGAATCTTGCTACTATGTTGATTGCTCTTGAAGATATGACTCTTCAAATATACCACAAAACCTTACGACCTGTGTGGGAAAAAAGTTGTGCTGAGGCTACGACCTGAATATGTAAATTGAGGCTACAATGTTTAGTTGATATTGTAGGTTCGCAATGTTTAGTGTGTGTGTTTTGTTGTGTGTGTGTGTGTGTTGTTGTTGTTGTTGTTTTTTTTTTTTTTTTTTTTTTTTTTTTTTTTTTTTTTCCCTCCCCAATCAAAACCCAGAAAAAATGTATTTATTTTTTACTCAAATTAACCACTACAAGTTATTTCTGTTGCATGGAGAAATGAATTGAGTTTTTGTATTCAGGGAGAATGGAACTATTGTTTGAAACAAGGGGCCCTGTGGATCTAGTCCCATTTCTCTAGTTTTCTCTGAACACCCCTGTTAGAAACTGTTGAATCTTCTGCTCTTACAGTAATTGTAAAGCAGTGCAATTAAAACTTCTGAGAACCGTTTGTACCTCACCTCATCTTGTAATAATATATTTCATGGCTCCCAACAATTTTGATCAAGGTGTTACCGACAAAGACAAAGCTTCAATATATTCCTACCCAAGAGAATAAAAAAATGGCAACTTAATCAAAAAAACTATTTTTATACAAATTCATTTTTCCTAGAGAAACTTCTTTTAAATTTGTCTCTGAACTCTCACTGGGTGTGAAGATATTGCTTGCATCTCAAGAGAGGTTACTTTTTGCCCTACAAAGTCCTATTACAAGTGTAAAACCTTTTGAGAAGTGTGCGTAAATAACTGATATCATTAATCACTATTATAAAAATAGAGCATTCTCCATTTTAACAAATTAACAACATCTCCATGTTAATTTTAAATGTAGAAACTTTATGTCATATTTGCGCCTGTTTTAATTCTTTTGAAGACCATGTATTTCATGCTGAGCAACGTCTTGTGTTCTTGCTAAACCCTCACTGGTAGCGTCTAATTGACTATTTACAGTGACAGACTACTTACAAGACTATATGGTCTTTTTACAGTCATCATGACAGTGACATTTTCAAACGTTCCCGTGCATAACATATTTACATTAATTACAATAAAATCCAAAGAATTACCTTCAAACCAAAAGATCCACATCCATCACTAGATGGCCTGTGATATTTATCAGGGACTGATCTTGCACCTGCAAATTCAAGTTTATTTTACCCTTTGGGCTCAAAAATATTTTATTTATATGACAAATTTCAATTATTATGTTTATAAATATACAAAAGAAATTTCTGCTGAAAGTGTTATAGGCAATGAATTTGGTAATTCACAACTACTCACCGTTGGGACACGAAAAAATACACTCTTCTTCTACGGCCTTATCAAATACTTCGTGAACGTCTCTGAACTTATTAGCAATGGTAATAATGTTCTCAAAGACATCGCCAAATACGTGCTCCGCCGTAAGGATAGCATCTCTCAAATTAGTCAAAATTCCAGCACCGTAGCCACTCCAAGCATAACCCAAGAAAGTCAAAACGTAGACCAGTATTTTAGCTTTCGGAATCTCCATTTCCTGAGAAGTGACAAACAAAAATAAATACTTAAATTCAGCCGGTATCACGTTGTGCATAAGAAAATAATAGTATTACGTGATTTATCACGCCACACGACACTCAGCGCACAGTATCCAGTCGTACCAATCTTGCAAATTCTCGTATTATTATCCATCGCAAGATATTACTGTTTCAACTATAAAATCGCCGATAAATATAACAACTTCGGAAACAGTAGAATATTCAATTACAAAGTAGATCTATCAAAAGATATCTTGGCTAAATTTGCTTTTTCATTGCATATCTAAAGCACTAAGCCGCAACGAAAATGACATTTCAGAATGCCAGTGTTGGAAACACTTCGAACACATCATGCATGGGAAAGTCAACTTCAATCTAGTTGGTTGAAGAGTCAAAAGAAATCAGCGGGTAGTACAAATATGAAATCAAATATACTAAAATTGAAAAGAAAACACGCCAATGAAGGAAACATCAGTGTACTTCAATTTCCCTTTTGATTGCTTCACAAAGAAAGAAATTATTAAATGATTGTTAATTTTATCGTTTTACTTTTCAATATTCAATGTTCCTTTCGGATGTTTTAATATTCAATTCATTCATTTTAGTTAATACAAATAGTTAATATAAAAGTTCAATAATTAAGTCGAGTATTAGATATGCAATATATTCACATTGTTCTAAAGGAGCATTGACTTCATCTTCTAGTATCTAATCTAGTAAGCCTTTTCAATGAATTTAAACTCGTTTATAATCCTCAACGAGATAGCCCCAATCTCGCGTTCGCGTGTGATTGATAATCTTATGCTCTTATCGTGGTGTAAGAAAATCCTTTTACACTGTGACTTGTACATTGTGAGGAAGTACTGAGATTAATTTGAGGTTTTAGTCCTCTATTACGTTTCCAGTGTTTAGATCTCATTGTCAAATGTCAATATTTTAGAAACAAATTCTGACAATGGAGAAATGACGTTATTTGGTCGACCCATCCCAGTTCTTGCATACGTGTGTATACGAGTATATAAATACTATAGTGGAAATTATGTGATTTTACACTCTCACACTTCGTAAGAAGAGAAAGTATTGTAATTGTGCGCCAGAAAAACTCTTACTGCCAGGCCCTGGTAACGAAAAAAATGGATAAATCTTGTTTCTCTATATAGTTAATTACTTCCTTTAACACGTAGTGTAGCCAGAATCCATTATTTGTGGGTCCTTGATACCGAAAAATCGATTGGTGGCAAAATATCTGTTCGTCCATTTATCTACCCGTCTGTGGTCAACGCTAGTGCCTAAAATGTCAAGCCCGTATTCTCCAAAATTGATATTCCCCAATCAATTTGAATGAACTCGAGGCTTTCGGAGTTTCAATTGGATATTTCGATTTCAGGGTAATTTAAACGAAGCTTCAAAAACATTTTCAAAATTTTATAAAGAATGGCACAAAGCTTTTTTTATTAAAATTTGTCCTCGGATAACGATCAAGCTGTAGATGTCCGTCCGTCTGTGAACAACGCTAGCTACTAAGCGGTTCAGCCGATTTTCTCCAAAATTGATATTCCCCACTCGATCTGGCTGATGTCGCGACCTCTTGAATTTGAAACCGATATTTTAATTTTGGGGGAACTTTACATAAAGTCCCTGGGACAATTACAAAATTTTCAAGAAAATGGCTCCATCGATATTGATTAAATTTTGTTGTTGGATGATGTTTGTGAAGAAGAATGGTGAAGATCTCATTTTCATTGAAAATTTTGATTTTTCGAAAATTGCAAAAAATCAAAATTTTTTCGGCGTCTTCCTTCAACTACAATTATGAAGGCAGATTTTTTCTCAAAAAGAAATCGGTTCCTTAAAATATATTTAGAAATAAGTTCATGTACAATTTTTTGAAAATTTGAGTACTGTCCGCGTAATTTTGCGTGAAAGTACGAGCGAGAAAGTACGAGTTGTTTTAGCAGCACTAGTTTTTGTTATTGAGAAAGTCAAATGTTTCTCAAAGAAGAAGAGATCGACGGGAAATCAATGATACCGGAACTGAGACGTTCTGACGATGGCGACGTTATATCGCTAGCAGCTGGTGTATACCATGGTAGAAATAACACATGATGGTTATTGTGGTGGTAACATGGTGGTTATTTCCACCATGGAGTATACGCCAGTCCGATTTACTTCATGAACGTCCAGAGAAGTTTGGTAAACTGGACAAAAGATTGTACGGGTTTAAAGAAATTTCATGTAATATCCGTCTGGCGCCGCCAAATATTAATTCAAAATTTCTGACGTTGTGCCTGTCAACAACCAGCAAGGCAACAAACAGGATTGTAGATAGTTGTAGGGTACGTAGGAGCATAGTGGAAAAAGATGAGAAAGGAAAGAATTGACTCCTCCGGTGCACCGATTTTTGCCCGTTCTGCATCACTAGTTTGCGTCACGAGCCACGTGATCACAACAGGGGCACTTTGGAAAGCCAGACCAGATGTTGGCCGCCATGTTGCATGGAGAACAAGAAGTGTTGAGAAACATTTTGAAAGTAGCATGTGACAATTTTCAATGGTGACCAATCAAAACTAACACGAAGTGTAATTGAAAGAAAATATGCGTTTAAAATAGTGCTTCGTATTACTTCTTCAATGTGATAATATTTGCATTTAAAATTCCTGCTAATATTGTGACGCAAACTGGCGTGTGAAGCTCACTGACTGAAGTTGGATACGATGAGTAAGAACCCACCCATATTTTTCCATCACGGGTAGGAGAAAGGTATATATGCGAGTAGCTATTATAGTAGTGCTCGTATTTCCTTCATCGAATAAACAAGGATTCTCTCGTACCAAATTCACGAGTAATTCGTCGAATATAATTAGTTTATTCGCATATCAAGTTAAAGTCACAATAAACATTGCCCAAAATCTTACTATGAATTCGCTACACGCATCAAAACTGTTCGAAAACTAGTTTTCTACACTATAATAACAAAATGACGTAACCACAAACTATCTCAACACAACCTGAAATCGACCTTCCACGCTGCTCTCTGATTGGTGGTCGGTAGAATTCCGACGTAAACTTAACGTAAAAGCTTGGAGCTTGTGAACTCTTATAAGTTTACGGACTTACGTCTACGGTGACGTCATTTCAGGAATTGTGAATGGTCTCGCTTAGTAACTCATTTGTAGGTTTTGCGGCTACGTTGCATTTACGTTTAAGTTTGCATTGCGAATGAGGCCTAACTCTATAAACGTATATGCTGGCCGAGTCGAGGCGCTAGGCATGGGCAGACCGGGCGATCGCCCGGGGCCCCGCAAGTCAAGGGGCCCGATGATTGGGGAAAAATTAGTAAAAAATTGAAAAAGAAAACAGAAGTCGAGAAAATCTTAATCGTAATTTTATAAGTCGCGGCACAGCAGTCTGATATTTCATAAAATTTTCAATTATTTTTCACCTTAAATAGTTAATTATAGTCATTACTTATAAAGTATAACTCTACAAAATTAATCAAATGACGCCAACATTAAAATGGGTTCTATTGAAATTCATATTGATTATTTCATGTATTTAGTAAGTGATTTTATTGAACTCTAGCTAACCGCAACAGTTGTTTTAGCGTTTAAAGTTCACAATGGAAATTGTATTATTTAATCACTAAATACTTTTACTTAAAATATTTAAAATATATTTCCAAAAAGTTCTCTAGCTTAGAAGTTGTAATTATTGTTATGTGTTGAAATAAAATAATTCATATAGTTTCTTGATGTAAATTTGACATTTTTAATTTTGGCGGGGAGGGGTACGTTTCAGCATTGACCCAGGCCCAAAATTGTCTAGCTCCGGCACTGCTGGGCTCTAGATTGATGCGTGCGGTGATTACAAGCCAGGTGCGTGCGGTGTAAATCATTCCCATGTTGCCGGTTAGAGTCTTGTTACTGACCTGTTTTCGATTCATTCATTGAATCACTTTCGTTATGAAACCGTCCTTGGATAAGTGGCTTCCCGAATAAGGGAGGTTCTGTACTTTGTTTTCCCAATTCCCTTGTATTGGACATACGTGTCGTGTAGAACCGCCTCTTACTTCATTAATGAATTGGCATTCTTCCCACACCAATGAATGAATATCTTCCGTTGGAAACAGCTTGAATGACGTATAACTGTAAGTGACACAGTACGAAACTTCTTCCTTTCCCTAGCTAGTAGCTATTATGAGCATATATACACAAGCAAGTGTTTATGTATGTATCACCCGCTGGTGATCGTCTTGATAAGATTCATTCACAGAGCCATCTAAAGTTAGCAGCCATCTAAAGTTAGCAGCCAGATGGCTCATTCACAGAGACTGGAGCCCTCCGTTACAGCCCGCTTAGAAAAGCCTGTCCAGGAAGCAACACAGGAAGTAAGTTTCCTTTGTCTGTGGAGTCATGCTGGCACATTCTGACTGTTGGTCTCTTCTGTAAAAGGAAATGAATGACATGACTTAGTCAACAGATCCTGTATAGAAAGAACCAAGAACCGCATCTCCCGCCTTTCTCTGACTGTCTATCTCTGTCTCTCTCTCGCTTTCTCTCTCTCTCTCTCATTTTCTTTCTCTTTCCCTTTCTTTCTTTCTCTCTCTTTCTCTCTCTCTCCTTCTCTTTCTCGCTCTCTCTTTCTCTCTCTCTCTCTAATAGATACGTAAGGCACACGGAGAATATTATGGAAATGCTTCTTGAACTGAAAACGGCGGTAACGAACATTGGATTGTGGCTTATGCTAACTAGCGGGACTTCATCGCATATTTTCTCACATTATTTGTAACTGTTGGCATTATTTGCAGCAGCACATAATACAGACAAGCAAGGATAATTTCACATGTAATGTTACATAAAACCCAGAACGGCCATTCAATATATCGCTTTATGAACTGAATTTATAAATTGGCTATCCAATCTATCGTTTTATGAATATATACGAAACAACATATTTCGTAATGTTCAGTTTATGCATCTGTGCATATATATTCTTCCCGGCTTTAATAAAGTTGAATGTACCATTTTATTGAATAAAGAGACGAATTGAACAAATTGAATAAATATATTGAATAATAAACAAAATTGAACAAAAAACGTACACATTTTGTAAACGAAATGTTATGTCTGTATATGCACAGTATTCTCTACAACATACAAGATGGCGCCGAGTCCATGTGTTTAATTCATGAGACATGGAGACTTTGAAGACGGGATAAATTAGCCCCGAAACACGTGTTATGGCTGTTTATTCTTTATATTAAATATATATTGCAATGTATTTTGTGATTGATACCTCCTCGATCATTAATAAATTCTGGGGTGTGGTGCATGAACCTGATAACCCACATAGAGGAAGAGTGGAGAAAAAGGGAGAAAACTTTAGGGGTATATAAGTACACAATACTTACAAACAACAATTATCTTTTTATTCATAGAGGTAGTACTTATAATACCTTACAATTCTACAAATTTTCGGATTTTTTGAAAGTCATTGTCATATTAATATTGCATTGAAAGTAAAATATCTGGTTCCGAATTTTTCGACCTTTCCGTGCATGAACCTGACAAACCACAAGTATACCATTTATCAATGAACTACTCATATGAATCATAATAAAATGAACTCACAGATGAATTGTCATTGTCACTCGAGTCATCAGGTACTGGTAAGCTGACTTTTGCCTTTCCCCTTGTTTTCTTTGGGGTCTGAACCTTTCCCCCAAGCCCAGTATAAAACTCTCTGTGTTCTTCTGGTATATATTCTGGCACAACTTTCTCAAAGCTTTCAACTTTGCATTTGTAATAGGACGCCTGGTTTTGAATAAAAGAGGCAAAATAATATTATTTGGCACTTTACCTCTTCGAAAAATATTCACCAATAAATAGTCTTCCACATCATTGTTGTGTATATATACTATACCATAGCTTCCTAGCAAATTCGCACATATCAAAATTCGTGATGCTTTCTGTATCTTTACAGGTCTACCATTTTCACCTTTCTTTCTAAATATTAAGTGTTTCTTCATATTATCAATAGAAACAAAGTCTTCCCGCTTCATTCTCATTAAAATAAAAGGATTAACCCTTTTACAATGTTCTACTAATTTGCAGAAATCTTCTGGTGAATATACAGCAGGTGTTCTCTCCTTTTTCTTTTCTGTGGTCCCAAACTTTCTGTCACAAAACAGATATGTATGTCGTGGTACTGGAAATTTGTGTTCAACACTTTTAAACATCTTCAAAGTATGAACAATATAATACCAAAAACTAATCATATTTTTATTCTTACTTTGGCCCCCACAGGTGTCAGACCAAGCTATTAAATGTTCGTATTGTTTTTGGTCTTGTAGCTTTCTCAGGTACGAAAACAAACACGATAATATTTCTTGTGACCCTCTCCCTGCAATGTCTTCGGACTACATGTACATGTGTCTCTTTCCGATGGAATCATGAATACCAAGGTTTAGAGTCCATAACTGTCTGCATTAAAATGTAATATTGGTCGATATGTGGGGAGTAGGTAAACTCTGTTGCATATCAAACGCCAAAGTTAGTAAAAGATTATTTTGAGCTTTCTTAAAATCTTCTGTCATTTGTGACTGTGCCTTCTCAGCTTTCGTAAGATATAGCTATAATGCCGAATTTGCTTCAGTTGTGTCTCCTGAGTCACACTTCAAGTTAATTTGCAGTTTGTCACATAACTTGCATGTGTCGAGACTAGGATGTCCAAAATGAAGACTATACTCAATTTGAAAAATATGTGTAAATGTGCAATATGAAACTGGTTCCACAGCTTGAAGCACATGTTTCTACGTAAAGCTCATGTAGCTTTTTTTCAGAAAGTTCTGGTGAGGGATATTGCCGATGCGGATTATCTTTTCTTGTGTAATGGCTTCTGAACTTAGGTAGCCGCTCTATGAAGTCGCGAACAATTTGTTTTCTGTCTTCCGGTATTTTATTAGGTCAGTTTTGGTGTCGACCTCAACCATCTTCCTGCGGTGAACCATTCTCTTTCAGTAAATCTACCGTGTAATAAATTTTTGCAATTTTGATACCTAAGAAACTAGCCAGGACCGTTTTACAAATCTGTATATTTTGTCCATCCTCAACTACTTTATATTCTACTGTACAATCTATTTTTTCTTTGGACTAGAAGAATATCTTCTCTTTGGTTTGTTGATGTTAATGAACGAAGAAAAACTTCGAAAAACCAAGCTTTTTGGCCGCTGAAACACGCATACTTACTTCACCAGCCATCTTGATGGGGTTATCAGGTTCATGCATCGAATGAAGCTCAGTTTCCAAACCGCACAATCAGTGCTTCGCTCTTTTGTGAAGAAATGAGCACACGCATCGAGGTGGTGATTTAACGGTAGAGACTAGATGACAGGACGAGTCTTACTCTACTCGTAACTCAATTTCGAAAAAAATGTGGGTTATCAGGTTCATGCACCACACCCTGGAATTGTACTTGTAGGAAGACGCGAAAAAACTGAATTTCTGCAATTTTCAAAAATCAGAATTTTAAACGAACATGAGATCTGCAACATTTTATTGAGCATCCTATATGCTATTCGAGGTCAAAATTTAATCAAAATTGTTTGTGCCGTTTTGGGGAAAAAATTGTTTAAAATTGTTCACGCAAAATTACGCGAAAAGTTGTCCAATTTTCGAAAAATTGTACATGACTTTATTTCAAAATCTATCTTTAAAAAACAGATTTTATTAAAGGTAAAAATCTCTATCTTTAATATTTTAGTTGTGGGAAGACTCCAAAAAATTTTGAACTTTTGATATTTTAGAAAAATCAGTGTTTTCAACGAACATGAGACCTGCACCATTCTCTTAGACATGCTTAACATTATTCTAAAACAAAATATAATAAAAAATAATAGAACTATTTTTTGAAAATTTGGAAAACGTCCCAAGGCCTTCATGTAACGTATCACCCAAACATTACGATTAAAATTAAAATTACGATTTCAAATTGAAGGGGCCGCGACATCAGCTAGATCGATTGGGAAATATCAATCGATTCTTCGATATCAAGGACCCACAAAACATGGATTCTGGCTTCATCACGTGTTAGAGGATAGTTTTTCAAAATTTAGTAAGTGGTTTTATCCATTTTTTCGTTACCAGAGCCCGGCAATAAGAGTTTCGGTGCCAAAAATTCGCCTTTCCCTCCGCAACATTACATAACTTTCTACTATGTAAGCGGTAGCGAGAAAGTAAAACTATGAATTAGTGGCTACAGAATAACACAGACTTTTTCGAACTAGTTAGTTTCCTTAACTCTTAACCTCGATCTTACTTAACCTCGGTTTGGGCTCTATTCGGTCTTGCCCCACCCTCATCTCAGCTGCCACATATTGGCACATTTTCACTTTTCTTCGATTTTGCCGATTCCTAAGAGTAGAATTGAGATATTACTTTGAGAATATTATAGAAGGGCTAACTCTGGTTCTATATGTAGGTACATTTTTCCCTGAAAAATTTGGAGAGTTTTTAAGAAAATGTCGTTTAAGCGTTTTTAAAAATGCGAATTTTGAAGCTCATTTTCACATAAAACTTTCCGGTTTTCAAGAAACGTTATAAGAAATTATTCACTGAATAACACACAAATAAACATAAATAAAATAACGTATAAGAAATGCCCGTAATGTAAATATTAATGACATGGGAGATATTCAACAAAACTTTGATTTGTATATTTTTTTAAAAAACGAGAGGATAAAGCAAAGTAATATTTATAACATGTTATTCGGTGCATTTAGCACTATCCGTACAAAACATTTGAAGAAAAACATGGGAGAAATTTTCGAGGAAATGGCGTTTGAGCGTTTCTGAAAATGTGCAATTTTTAGCTCATTGTAACACAAACCTTTTGATTTTTCGAGAAATTTTATATGCTATCATTTGACGCTCTAGTACTCATAAATTCAATAATGTAATCAAATCGTCGATAATGTAAATATTAACGACTTGAGAGAGACATCAAAAGTTTTACATTTGTGTAATTTTTGAAAAAACAAAACAAAACAGGAAAATTGCGGTTAGGTAATCTTATGCAGTGCATTTAGCACTATCCCTACAAAAAGTTGAAGTAAAAGAATTCAGAGCCATTTTGAGATAATAGTGTTCTTAATATTTTTTAATAATCCTCATATTTAACTCAAAATTGAGGGAAAGTTACTATTTTTTTAAAAAAACTTGTATATTACAATAATTAAAGAAGTGATTATGGAGAACAAATTTCATTTGAAGAAAAATATTTCTATCTTCAATATTGTAATTGTAGGAAAATGCTAAAAAGATATTCAAATTTTCATAATTTTTTGAAAATTCAGAGTTAGTAATGAAAATCGGACCTGTGCCACTTTATAAGTGTAGTTTGCACTATTTTTACATGAAATTTAAATAAACCACTGGGACTAAATATCACAAACTTTCTCGAATTGTTTCTAAATTTTCAACGTTCGGAAATTTAGAGATTTCAAAGGAAATGAGACTTGTGACAATATTTTAAAAGTTCTTTTGTATTCCCGTGGGAAAATGTTAAGAAAAAAAATTGAGCGATGTTTGCGAATGTTTTGTAATTGGATATTTTTTAATCTTTTAATTCTCATGATTTGACGATGACTACTTGAAGTCTTATCCCGTATGTCTTTGATCTGCCATACTGAGTATAGCGTCACGATGGCGGCCGTGGGTGGGAGGAGGAGCGGAAGTATCGCATACCTGCGAGCATGAATAGCTGGCGCCCCAGCTTTGGGATACATTTAGACAAAGGGGACGCCAGCTTGACCGGGAAGGTCACGTGGTAGACGCGAGCCTCCCTCCCACACCTAGGACGGTCACGTGACGGCTGCACTCTGGTATAAAATCGAGCCGACGAGCTCAGACGATGTTTTTTTTTCTGGAAACCTCGCGCGATGCGGAAAACTTTACGCCCAGGCGGGAGCGTGTCGTGCCTAGTGCACGGGTGACGAGGTCACGGTAGTGCCGAGGGAGTAGCGTCAGAGGAGGCGGGGCCTCCCTAGCTATGTGGGGTCTCCACAGGGAAATACAAGTGTGTAGGTTCGGAGCAGAAGTTGGTTATTGTACATACATGTAAATAAACTTGTACATACTTGTAAATGTCTGTGTGTTTTTCTCCATGACGCCACACTGAGGTAAACCTCCTCTGTTCATAAATAAATATATCGATTCTTTTTCTATACATATTCCGTTACATTGTAGTTTTTATTACTTTTAGGTTGTACCTGAGGAAGACCTCAAATAATAGGGTCGAAAGTTGTAAACAACGTGAGTTTTATTATCCAATAAAATAAATACAAATTTCAATGTAAACTTAAAACCATCATCTGCAGCACAGCAAATACATTTTAAGTCCACCATCATGTTTATCTAGGCTAGATGTAGAAAACATTCAGAATATATGTTTTCATTTTGAAAACATCCAGAATGGAGATGGAAAATAACGAAAAATGACCTTACACCTGTGACAAATTGCTAGGACCACCTGTTCCACCAGTTTTATTGAAGTTTGTTTCCTGCGAATGCTCCAAAAACTGGGGAAAAAGTGACTGAAAGAAGGCAAGGATTAATGATTTAATTTAAAAGCGTTGTGACAATATGATAATTTCTTCAAGAAATTTGATAATGCCAATCATTAGGAAAAAATATAATATACAAGAGTTATAGTAATAAAAGACCGCTAATGCCATTTGTATGTAGCAGATGTCTACGAAAAACAGGGCCTTCAAAACCTACGCATCGGTGAAGGTGCAGTCCACCGCCTTCCGAAATATTAATTTTCTTTTTCCCATAGTTAATTATAAGCTTTTCTTTTTCCAATTAACGTGTAAACTGATTCACAAGGCCCCATATTTATTTGTACGAAAATGTATTCGATGTAAAAAAATATAAGGTTTAGTGAGTGAGTGAGGTTAAGTGGGGTGGCATTTTCACAGCTAGCTCGTTGCTCTGTTTTTTATAAACGATAATCGTATTTTAGACGGAAAAATGAACGAGGCGTCGTTAGCCGAATTGCTTAATTATGTTCCGTGAAGTCACGGAAGGTAAGCAACTCGAGACACCCCGGATTCCTAAACGGGTGACACCAGTTATTTGAGTCACTCCGTCACCCTACACCATCCTAGACGGGTACCCGCTGCCCGCCCATCTCCCCGCCTCTCGCCCCGTCCATCCCGCGACGCCCCGCCCCTCTCCGCCACGTCCCACCACACCACACACTGCCATCTGCAACGATCATCGTTGCTTCGGACAATTGTAACTAGTGGAACTACAACAGCACGTACTTTCTCGGATTATTATAACTAGGGAACGGATTTCCATGTAATTACATTTTTTTACAGGAACTAGATACGTGCATTCAATAATATTTTTTTGAGTTTATAAGACATTCTGAATGATTTGGAACTATTTTTATTTTACATATTTTTACATATTTTGGTGTAATTACATATTTTACCTACTACTACATATTTCGTTTTATTTTAATATATTTATACGTCGAAACGGAACATTTCAGATGCGTGTTTGCATTATAAAAATCAAATGTAACGCTGCTGGGCTTCTATGACCACCATAATTGTCACCCCCCACCGCTTACTGTACCGTACTTGGAGCCAGAATGAGAGGATTTTTGTGCACAAAAGTAATTTCAACTACGATTTTGCTTATATCTCAAACAGCACATTCGTTACTCGATCGAAAGGTAACAAATATTTTTTACAGAAAATTGGCTTACGTGTTGTTCGATTGGGGCGGGAGGGGGGAAGCCCCTCCTCCGCGATCCATCACTAGCTACACGGTCCTATTATTCATTACACATTGCTTTATCGTAAACATTGTAATGTATACTATGAACATATTTTGTATTTCGAATAAAATTCTTATGTGTGGTGAAATCTAGTGTAGAATTGCTACTGTAGAGGTAGAACTCAGCCACTCCGAATGCTTGTCAAGAACTGATTGGCGACGTTCTATGCTCGAAAAATGATTGTAGAGAACAATTTTATACACAATAATGAATTTTTGTTTTACATATTTCCTATTTTTTCTCACATATTTTGGAAAAAAATAATTACATATGTATGTACATATTTCACATTTTATTTTACAATAAATTCCGTTTCCTATTTATAACCAATATTGTAGTCTTGAAAACAAATACTTCAATTAAATCACATTATTCAGAAAGGTCAAGTATGTATCGAAGATTGGGCAAAATACTTTAAATTTAGTATTTAAATATTTCGCCAAAATACCTCGTAAATAAGTATTTAAATATTTACTCAAAATACATTAGGTTTTGAATATCTAAATGCATACGTATTTAAAATACTTCGAATACAATAATTTTTTATCATTACATTTTTATTGCAACAATTTATTGTAGTTGTCAATTAAAATAAATTACTACTAGACAGTCACAAATTTCTGAACAAGAACTTATAAGTCTAACTCAAGTAAACGGAATTAAATTTTAAAGCGACCACTTTTTCAACCAAATCATCAGACAATAAACCAGTATTTGACGAGTGTACAAAACCCGCAATGGAAAACGGTCATTCAACTGGCGCGGATGAATATAAACTAGGTTATAAATAGAGTTCCGACATGAAGGCACTAAAATGGTCGAAAATAGGAAGACAAATGGTACTTAAAACTTAAAAATAGGCAGGGGAAATAGGCATTATAGTTGACAAAACGTAGACACTTAGGAAGTAAAATTAAAAATAGGCAGGAAAATGGCCATTATGGTAGAATAATAATCAAATTTATACGTAATACGTACTGCATAAATGAACACAATTCTTTAAAAACAAGTCAAATTTCTTCTATTACCAAAACATATTGCTGAGTTAGATAAATGGAATTTTATATTTTGTTGGTTAAAATGGTTAAATGTAGGATTTTCAAATATTGAAAATGGAATGTTTGCGGCATGGCACAAGTCAGTGTTGTAATTCTTTCTTGCCTTCATCTTTTAACTGCATTTGCTGCAGAAGGTTTGAATAGTTTTTCTCATTTTTTTCGCAATTTTTTGCACAAGTTGTAGTGTTTTTATGTTGTAAGAAATATTGTTTTGCATAATTTACCACCTTTTCACAACATTGGCAAAAAATACATTTCCAGTCGGCCGTGAATCTTCTCCATAAATCCACTTAGCACCTAAGCAGTTCTTGAAACTTTCTCTTTTGGGATTGTAGCAACCATGCTTAACAGGAACAGCAAATTTACTGATCTGATTTTAGCTTCTTCAAAACCTCTTTGAAACAATTAGCAGAACTTCTTAACATTTCCCTGATTTGTTTCCTTCTTTTTCTCCCGATCCCCTCATCCCAATTCTTTCCCAATTTTCTATCAAACTCTTCCTCCCTCGTTTTCACTCCTGTCATCTAAGTGAGAACCTGCATCCAAATTGCGTATGTATTTTTCATTGAATGACTTCCTTTATTATGTACTATTGTAATATAAATTTTGAAAGTGGTCAGGCGGAAGAGCAGATTAAATGGCCTGAGCCTCGCCATCAATAAAGACATTTATTTATTTATTTATTTATTTATTTATTTATTTATTTATTTATTTATTTATTTATTTATTTATTTATTTATTTATTTATTTATTTATTTATTTATTTATTTATTTATTTATTTATTTATTTATTTATTTATTTATTTATTTATTTATTTATTTATTTATTTATTTATTTATTTATTTATTTATTTATTTATTTATTTATTTAATTTATTTACATTTCACCCAAAAGTTCGCAAAAATTACTCATACTTTGAAAAATGAACATGGCCTTATTTGACGATGTCTTTAAGCGAGATTTTATTTTAAAAAACTTTGATATTGAAGTTGTAACAAGACTCCGAGAAATATTATGAACTTCTGCAATTTTCGAAAAATCAGGAATTTCATCGAAAATGTTAGAAACGTAGAGTCCTTCACGAAATCCAAGAACAAATTTAATTCAATTATTTGGTGCCATATTTTAGAACATTTGGAAAACAATGTTGTGGCCTCTTGTAAAGTACCCCCAAAAATCAAAATATTCAAACCCGCAAGGTATTGATTCAGTTCGCTCAGGTCGATCTGGGAATATCAATTTTGGAGAAAATCGTCTGAATATTTTAGGCGCTTGCGTTGACCACAGACAGAAAGGCAGACGGGCAAACAGCCGTTTTGCCGACAATTGAGTTTTCCGTATCAAAGGCTCACAAAACATCGATTCTGAGTACACGTGATCAAGGAAGTAATTTACAACATATAGGAATATTATTCCTATATGCGTCACCTGGATTGGTCGTTTTCCGGCGCAAGATTACAATGCTTTCTCGTCTTACGAAGTATTTCGAGAAAGTGAACAGGAAAAGTAGCCGTGCAACAACGGCACATACTTTCTCGCATTATTTTAAAGGCTGTTTAATATATTCAGTGTTGGCCAAAATATTTGAAAAAAGTACTCCAGATACAAAATACTTCCTCGATAGTATTTTAGATACCATATACAAAATACTTCAATAAAATTATTTTATATAATAAAAGTATTATTAAAATGGTACTATCATGTATCAAGAATGCCAACGTACCGACTTCCATTCATAGCTAGGAACTATAGAACTGAAGGAGGAAGGGACATTGGTAGACCGAGAAAACAATGGGTGCCGGAACAGATCACATGACCGAAACCCTGTCGGGAAGAAGAAGAATAAGAAGAAAAGTATTTTAGATACAAAATACAAAATAGTATTTTAAAATACTTTTGAAAATAGAAAAATGAAACCAATAGTGATCCAGTTTCACACTTTATTTCTCAAAACTTGATTAAGATTTACAGTTGTATACAGCTGGACACGTTTCCTTTCAACACTACTAGTTTTTCAAACATTGTATCACTAATATTTCTTCTTGTAATAACAATTATCTTGTAATTGATAAGGGTCTCATTCCATTAACAACGAATTTTGTAACAAGATCATCAAATTTTGCTTGATCTTTTCCTTTTTCCATTATATTGAAGAAACCAGATGTTAAACTAGTTTGTTTTAACATCTTTGCATTAGTATCACTATTCCCAGTGCTGTTCATTTTCTTCCTAGGTGAATTTGATCTTCTAGAACAGGGATGTCCAATTTGCAAAGTCTCGAACTACAACTAAATCTTATTACTCGGGCGATCCACGGCTGACCTCCATGCATTGTTGTTCTCAACAATTTGCCCGGCTGCTCAAAAACTGGGGAGGGGAGAATACAATCACAGACTACCATAGTCTGTGATAGAACAATGTGTGATATCAGGTCATACCTGAACGTAAGAATTTAATTTCGGCGCTTTCTATTTTCCTTCTGTCTGTTCCATTTATTGTCCAGTTTTCGCGTGGATAAGTTAGCATAGGTACTGCCATTGCTTTGTAGAATTTGAGATGCGTGGTTTTTAAAGTCTTCATTTTTAATGTCCTTATTGTTCCAATCAAATCTATTTCATTTCCTGCTGATGTCATTTTTCTGGCAGTAAGACACATTGAAGCCTAAATAGGTAAAACTGGGGTTCCTCTAAAACCGGAGAGGGGAGAATACAATCACACTCTACTATAGTCTGTAATTGAACCATGTGTGATACCACTTCGTACCATGAGTAACGCAAGGAAACATAGGATAATTATGAATTTCTGAAATTATTAGAAAAAATTCTTTAACTTAAGCTTAGTCTATTTTAACTTCCTTCAGTTCCTCCGTTAATAAGATGGAGAGACTCACTCTCTTGGTGTGAAAACAGGCCTTAAGGTCTAAATACATGATGAGGAAGAAGAAGATACAAACTTCAAACACCAAATTTCCATGGTAGTAGCATCAAGTTTAAATTCCATGGTGGCTTCATGTTTCAGAGGCACAGGCCGTCCAACAGCCAAAACCTGGCCCTAGTGAACGCTTCGTGCAGTTGATTAAAGATCTGCCATCTCGCGACGTGTGCGTGCTCACTTTAATAACGTGTTCTTCCCCATCCGTAGTCGTTATGGAAAACATCTTGACATGTCAGGTTTGTATTGAGAACTCTAAGCGCTATAGACACAGTGAACTTTGACTCCAGTAAACGGTTCCGGTAGACATCTAAAAGCGACTTCTTGAGAAAATATTTTTAAGTGCCTTCACTTCAAACGAAAATTATGCGAAAATTGCTCATATTTTCAAAAAATTGTACATGGCATTATTTAAAGGACTGTTTTTTTAGAACAGCCTTTAACTGAGAAAAAAATCTATCATCAATATTGCAGTTTTGCAATTTTCGATATTGCCGATTTAACTGAAAATAGGACCTGCGTTGGACCTGGAATTTTTGAAAATGGCAAAGGATCAATTTTTTTTCCGCGTCTCCTACGTCTACAAAACCGAAGATATTTTTTTCTTAATGAAGTCTGTTCTTCAAAATCATGTCTTTAAATAATATCCTGTACAATCTTTGGATGACAAGGTGGCACAGCGTTAGCGTAATTCAGTGAGAAGTATTGAATATTTAAAAAATATATTTTTTGGGGAAACGGTTCTAATTTGTTTCTGTATTTTTGTCCCATTTTCGGTTAACTCTACATTTTCGAAAATTGCAAAACATTAATGTTGCAAAACTAATTTGGATGATCGAGAATTTTTTTCTGAATGAAATATTTTCTAAAAACAGATCTTTAAATAAGATTATGTTATGTACAACTTTTTCAAAACTCTAGTACTTTTCGCGTAATTTTTGTGTGAAATAAAGGCAATTAAAAAACATTTTCTCATAAGTGACTTTAAATTGTTCTTTGAATAGAACAAAATATGACTATAATAATGACGCAAGATTAATTTTCGTTGAACTCTCTGAATTTTCGAAAATGGTTAAAGTTATAAATAATGCGAAATAGAATGTGCTTCTTTACAAGTTTTTTTTTTCAAGACACATTTGGCATATGTGACTGGTACGGTATATCCTCAGTATTTTCTCTCTTCATTGGTTTATTACGCATGATTATTTTTCATTAATCTTTCAACTATTTATAGTAAAAGGTTGTTAAGAGATTCTGGATCCCACGAAAACGTGCAAAGATGGTACTTTTGCCCCATAATTCACATACATTTTTTACTGTATTTTGACTAAATCAAATCAAATCTAATGTTTGTTTTCGTATCCACGTTTCTGTCGCATACGTTATTACAGCCCTTATTACTGCCTGGTATAACTTCAGTTTTGTTACATGCATAGATACTAACTGACATTAAAGTACCATTTTTGAGGCCCGATGTATTCAAGTATCGATACTCCGTTCAGATTCCATCATGTTTCGAATATCGTTTTCAGTCGATAATGGCGACATCTCTAGAGTTGTTGAATACTTCTCGCGTGGCCTTCTGTGCGACAATTCCAAAACCACTCTCTGTAGCTCCTGGCATCTTCCTGGCGGTAGTAGAAAGTGGGCAATTGCACAGTTTATTCCCAAATGCGTCGTTGTAGCTGCCGACTTCTTCGTGCGAGTGACCTCGAACGTGGCGTAGTCTAAAACGCGTCGAAGATGCTGCGGACTTCTTCCACCCGGTCGCGCGCGGCGGCCCACTGCGCGACTTGGGGAAGGGGAACGGCCGCGACTGGGCGGGAGCGGATGCCGCCTGTCACTTTCGCGCGTCGCAAAGAGCACAGCGAAGGCGGCTTCGGTGCCGGAATTCCCAGCGGGCGGCCCGCATCGCTCTCGGAGAGCTGCAACATCTGCAACATCAAAACCTGGGAATACGGCACGGAAACCGGTGGCCGATGCACAGCCAGGGCAAGATATTTTCTTTCGGGAGGATATAATTCTAAGAAAATAAACATTCATGAATGAAGTGATGCTGTCATTTTAGGACCATGAAATTTTTCTCAAATTCGTGCGCATTTTTCTTTTGTTAAAGAGAGAAAGATCTTAATATATTATGTTTTAAGATTCATTTCGCTTTAAAATATATGATTATATAGCGCATTTTCGATCTAGGTTCAAAGAGAACACAGCACTTCTTCTGCACCAGCGTGGACGCTGGAGCCGGTACGCATTGAAACGCTGTTCCGAAATTGCTTTCTGGGCGTGTCTTGTATTGCTTTTGGAGATTTTGCTGTCTGCTATTACACAAAATCTCACAGTATTGGAACACAACAACCTCCCAGTATTGGAAAATTAGGTTCAATAAACGTTGTTTCACAATACGACGACATTTATAAATATGCCTGTATTCTAATTCACATCATCGCTCATTGCGGTCAGGGAATAAATACAATATGCCAGTAAATCATAAAATATTGACTGTCATAAATTGCGCCGTTATGTTATTTAATTCGCGTTGTACGTTAAGTGCTGAAGTAACAGAACTGGATTCTTCGCAGGATTTCCAGCAAGCTTTGGAATGAGGAAGAGCTAGAGTTACTAGTCATGTAATTTTATGATATCTTGTTAATAGTATTCAAGAAGTAATTAATTTAAAACAAATTCAACTCATTATGTGATTAATATGTAATGGACATTCTAAATAGAAATAACTTGTTTTACTATGCATATTATATTAAAATGGGCATCGTATGATTGCGATGATAGTAAACTCCGTTCTTTTATTTTAGTAAACGTAGGAAGGTATTGAGTCATTCCACCTCAAATCTCACTCACAAAACCACTATTTTTAACAACTCGAAATATTTTGTACGAAATTGAGGGTTTAAAATAGCTGATACGTATTTTTTTCTAATCCCACTCCTTTCAGAAATATTACCGATTATCTTTTCCAAATAATTCTACGCGCCCCGTTTAAACATTTTTGCCCAAATATCGTTTCCTTCAGAAAAATACAATTACTCCTAAATTAAACTTAAAAAGAATTACTTTCATGTGATGTAAATATAATTTTTGTAAACATATTATTTAAACATTTAAAAGACATTTTAATTTTAATATACAAATTTTCATATTATGCTGGCACGTAAAATAATTTTAAATAATTCTGTATTTATATTCTAATATTATGTATATTTGCGTATAAATTTCAAAGTAGGTCACAAATAAAAAAAAAAATTTATAAAATTTAAAAAATGTTTGTTCTCCGGAGCACGTAGGCAACCCGTTGACCGCCGGACTGGCTGTTCGAAGCACTGGGCGTCAATGACATGACGAGTCCTGACGTCCAAACACTAAACAACCGTGAAACATGTCATTTTATGAATCGCAGAAACACGCATACAGTCTCAAATGGAAGTGTTCTAATGAAATTCTATTAGGTTTATTTATAAACAACTGACATTGCTAGGGGCTACTTAAAACAGAGCAGCCTCCTTTCTCAGATGTACCGAATCAGTTGCGTAAACAAAGGTACCGTATCCGAGGAACGTGTGCCTTGTTCAGTGAAGTTAGTGACCACAGATAGCCTTACAATAATATCAATACTATTGTTATTTTCTTTTTCTCAACACGAAAATCTATTATTGAAGAAGTGTACGTTTAGGGTGTTACAACCAGCATTCTTGAGAAGTTGAAAATTGATTGTTTGCAGTAAAAAAGTTATATGTATTAGAAAAACTGTTTTTCAAAATTCCTTCTCACGACGAGTCAAGTGAAGGTTTTTCAAGAAACAGAGAATCGCCCATACTTGTTAATGTCGCAAATATATTGGGCAGCGACAATGATGAATAAAAGTGCACAACTCGTCCTTGTAGGACATCCTCACCGGAATGTATTACCGGGTAATAAAGAAGTGACCGAGTAAGTTCGTCTTCTGTTTCTTCTGCTGTCTTCACTCATCGTTTGCCGCCTTCTGCTCTCTTCACGAGACAAAAATAAAATTTGACGCCAAGAGTTGTTATTGTCTAGTGTGATTTTGTTTAGAAAATTATACCTTCGTACTTGAGATGTAATTCAGAGACTGCAATGAGAGCGTCTTAGTTATTCTGCATTCTTTTGTGATATAGTTCAGAGAAAAAAAAGAATTTAAACATTGAAAAATAATTTATTTTCCTGAAACACGACAGATTCAATTCACCCGTTTTAGTGTAAACTCATAACCGTGGGGCGGATTTTGATGACCTAAAATTTTTGATCTTATATTCGTTTAAGTGAACTCAGCTTTCAAACGTTTGTACTGTTCTTTACAAGAAAAATCTGTCTTTAGTTATCCCGAAATCGGTTGAACCGCCAATGAAGCTGACAGGCGTCACAGGAACCTAAGATTACATACTCATTATGGCTGACATTACAACTTTTGAGTGAAGTAATCGAATAGGTTACCAGGTATAGATACTCAGGCATTCTGTGGAGAACATTTGTTACATCTCGTAAATATTATTTGAAGCAAGTACCATTAAAATGACATTAAAATCCATGAAATCGGCGAAAATTGCATTAAATATGACGGAAAAAGTTAAAAAATGATTTATTAGCTTAGTACCTATTAATTTACCGTGGAAGCTACTATTTAAGTGGGCTGATGTTAATGTGAAGCACATTAGCTTTATATTTTTAGCAACGTTGAACAATACTTAGAAAGAAGACTATAGCCAAAGTGATATGACAATAAAAAACTAGAAGGCACAAAGAAAATACATACTCTCATTTCATTATGAAACAATGAACGACATTCTCTGTAAAGAGAATTAAAAGAAATATCGATTTTATTACCTGTATCTCATACTCTTATTGGTATAAATATTCCGTGCGTTTAATACTAAGTTGAATCTGTTTGACACTTTTAATTTAAATTTAATCGCCAATGAAAATCATTAGTTTATATCTGGCACATAGTAAGACATGCAGAAATATATCATTATTACTCTGTGAAAGTATATCGATGGTAGTGGTCTACTGCTGATTGACATGTGCTTGGGGCGTGACGCTCTAGCACACGCTGCAGCAAAACAGCAAGTGCACATTTCTATTGTATTTAATTTCTCAGAATCCTCTCGGTGTCACACTTTGAAGCTTATGTAGACTTACGAAGACTTTTCAGATTACAATGGCGTTTTTCGAATTTTTAAACTGTCTAGTTACAGGAAAAATTTAAAAAATAAAATAGGTAAACAAAATTTTAAAAAGTTAATGAATTCAATACATACATCAAATGAAAGCGCATCTTTTGTTCTTTAATATCGCAAAACAGTAAATTTCTGTCACAAGTACAACACGAGTTAAAAATGATTAACTTTAGCGATGCGAGCACTTTTTCGAAAAGTTTCAAAATTAAATATCGAAAAATAAACTTTGGAATAAAAATGAAAAACATGTTATATACTTTTGCTTATACTCTACAAAAAAAAGTTTAAAAACCCTGGTAATCAAGGTCAAATTTTCCTTAAATTTGTTAGATTTGAGGAATATACATTGAAATATACAATGACCCATTGTATATTTTTAAAACTTGATTATTCTCATGAAGTCTCTTCCCATAGTTATGGGGGATAACAATCTTCCATAAAATAATTTTGAAAAGCAGTTGTAGGAAGACAATTTGAAAGTGATCGGGTCTGCATCATCTTGTGAATCTCCTGTCTCTCCGCACTTTTCCGATCGAGGAATTTAGGCAGCTACGTACTGTAAGTGAGTCCCACCGCGTACGTGAAAGCACATGTCATTATACTTCCGCTGGGCCGAAATCCTATCTGAGAGTGCGCCATCTGGAAAGTAGGCAGAGCCAGTTGCGTTGAGGGTTCGGGGGATTGGACCGAATCGAGCGGATGTGAACGAGTCCTGGCGGAAGAAAACGGAGGATATGGAGACGATTCCATGGATTTCACGCCGTCTTGCTTCTCGAAACTCTTTAAGAGGAAATTGTCGTGCTAATAGATCTTGATTGAGTGTGTTAGCGTATATAATTGTGGGTCCGCAATTAATGCTTTCTCGAATACACTTCCAGTCAGTGCGTCCGTTCCACCCAGCATCTTCGCTGGTGCATTCTAAAATCCGTCATCATTAAGCTTCGAACCCAGAAACCCCTGTCCCTCTGGCTCTAGTTGAAGATTTCAAATTTTGAGAAACATTTTTTAAAATTTGGAAGTACTTTACATGAAGCCCTCCGGACATTTTCAAAATTTTCTCAAAAACGGCTCCAAATTTTTTCTTTAAATTTCTTGTAAGATTAGAGTAAAATACACTTATAAAGATGGCATGGGTCCGATTTTCACGGTTAACTCTGAATTTTCGAAAATTTTAATTTTCGAAAAAGTTTTAATTTTTTCGGTGTCTTCCTACAACTATAAAATTGAAGATACAAATTTTTCCCTCAAATGAAATTTATTGCACATAAATAGTTTTTTTCATTAAAATCATGTATACTTTTTTGAAAATTGTAGCAGTTTTCATGCAATAGAGCGTGAAACATTTGCAGTTTTAAAAAATTGCAAAAACAATATTTCCCCAAAAATGGCTCCAGATTTTTTCTTTAAATTTTTGGTAGAACACAAATTACAAGAATTACAAAATGTAATTTTTTGACCTGTCTCTCACGGCGGTAATATTTATCTTAGAGGCAATTTCTTGACACTATTAGATTTACAAAAACATATGCTTTAAATAATGTTGAATAAAATTTCTCAAAAACTCCAAAGTTTTCTGTAAAAATGATCTCAAAATTCCGCAGTTTCAGAAACGCTCAAACGCCATTTTCTCAAAAATGGCTCCACATTTTTTCTTCAAATTTTTCCAATGGATAGCTGCAATATTCCAATTTTGTGTTAATGAAGGCAAAACTTATGTTAATTTCATTGAATAGAGAGAAAAAAAGTTGTGCGAGTAAGCTTAGTTTAATTTGTCTAGCAATAACGGAGAAGAAAATATTGTACATAATAATTACAATAATACTGTAGTCATACAGTTCAAGAACTCTGCATGGGGTCAAATAGCTGTATCTCAAAAACTTTTTCACATATGAATCTACAATTTTACGAAGTATGCTTGAGACATTTGAAATTCGGGATGTGAAATTTCATAAAATTCGAGACGGTCACGCGAGGCACTTCTCCAAAATTAGTCCACTTGACATGGAATGATCCATGTTGACGCAGTGACCACTACCGGTGCCGTAACCCTACTACCTATAATTTTGATAATACTATAATATTTCTTGTCATTTAAGATACATTTTTATAATCAGAAACATGTCCTTTCAAAAAGTATCAACCTTTTTATGGTATTTCTAGTTAGGTGCTGTGCTATGAGCCCGTGTTTCGGCCCACTACACGGCAACGCTGTCCACTCCGCCGCTCGCGACATGATGCGACCGGGCGGCACACGTTTCATACTGTAAAGGCCCATTCACAATGCAAACATAAGCATAAGCATGGCGTTAACATAAAAGTTAGAACTACGTCTACAAGTGGACTCATTCACAATGCGTTCGCATAAGCATAACACGTAAGACGTTAACTTAAGAGCTTGCAAGCTTCAAGCTTCTGTGCTATGCTTATGTCAGACATAAGGAATGAGCCAATCACAGTTCGTTAACTCAAGATTCGTGTGCTGCGTCTCATAGCCAATAGAAACTCTTATTTTGCCTGTGTTTATGTTCGACATTGTGAATACGCCAACTCTTCGCTTGTGTTAATGTCTATGTCTATGTGTAATGCTTATGTTTGTGATTGCATTGTGAATGGGCCTTAACCGCAATAGCGCGTCGTCCGTCGGGCAGTGGCGCGCCGGGGACCCCGTCTCAAGGGAAAAGGTCCCCCATTGTCGTTCCTCTAAGGATACGGACGACTTATGCTTACACTTAGTGGACATGAATGGGATCGTTTGGTTATCAATCGTTTAATTTTCTTCAGTTATCGTTCATTTATATTTTAAAGATCTAGTATATTTCTTTCTTTGTGGCACAAACCTGCAACTTTGTCTGCTCGCCTATAGCAAGTTTAAGTTCTCTATAACGGGAAACTTGAACTAGTTAAATGAAGTTACCTACTCAATCTTCCAAAATGACAATTAGCATTTTTATTAGAGGTGAAATACTGATTATATAAAATTAAAGACTGATTTTCAAATATTTAATTTTGAAACTACTAAGAGTACTGTAAACAAATGAGGGCAATCAGGACATCCTGAATTGATGAATTTAACGGCTGTAAAGTACAACAGTTGAACAATAACGAAGAAAAACACCTTAAGAATGGCTAGTAAATGTAGTTTCCATTTATACAATCAAACCCGTCAAAACTCCCCCGGAGTTCTTAACAAAAATAAAAACTACCAAAAGATGTCAAACAGTCACGATCTCATCTGGGCATAGCGTAGGCTTATTTTCCAAAATATATCTGAATTTTCAAAAAATGCAAGTTTAAAAAAGTTGAGAACATCTCGTGCAATTACTTTTTGAAAATAGATTTTTTCTTAATGGAATGTTTTCTACAAATTTAAAACTTTAAATTTGTCATGTACCTTTTTGTACTTTCTACAAAATTGAAGACAGGAATTAAGGAAAAAACATCTATTGTTCATAGACAGATCTTAAAATAAGATCACGTACAATTTTTCAAAAATATGAAAAGTTTCCTCAAATTTTGTGTGAAAAATAAGCAATTTCTAATTTTTTTAAATAATTTTTTTCTCAAAAAATCTTTAATTTTTTCTTACAATTTTCTCGTCTTTTCTTTCCTTACAATAACAGTAAAAAATTGGTGTTAGTCTAATTTCCTGCCGACGCTCTGTATTTTCGACACTTACAAAAAGTTAACATTTCAAAACTACAAAGTTCAAGATCGAGATTTTTGCTTTAATCAGAATCTATTCTAAAAAAGCAGCTCTTTAATAAATATCATGAACAATTTTCTTGAAAAACGTGTCGTTTTCGCATAATTTCTTCTTAAAATTAATTTTAGCATTATAAAAAAACGCAACAATAAAAAAACTTTTTTCACGTATAAACCAAGGGACACTTCAAAGCATCTCATTTTCGGGGATCCTTCAGAGGTCTCATTTTCGTTGAGCTCTCTGAATTTCATAAAATTGCAAATCTAAAAAATAATGGCAGAAAGTATGTGATGTTATAGCACAACTAGTTTTAAAACATATCAAGACGTTTTCGCGCAATTTTGAATGAACTCCAGTGAACTTTCCACAAAAACGTAAATAAGATTTTCTCAAAAACGGCTGGAAACTTGCTGTAAACCGTTGTAACGAGAGAACATTATACTCTGAATTGTATGGTTTAACTGGAGAGAGAACTCTATTTGCCCCGACTTGTGAAACGAATGGTCCAACCACAACTATGTGAACAACGAAGACCAATATTCTGGTAAAATATTTTATCTTATTTAATTACTTTTGATCTCCTTTAGCAGCCGGAAAACATTAGCGGTTTAATATCCGCTTCAACACGCTACTATTAATTATCGATGATGTTCAGCTCGACGACCGTGGACATGATTCGAAGGGTACCAGTCGTCAAGGAACGTTATGTGTAAGAGAAAAGGGATTGCGGTGAGCAGAAGCAAGCGTGGCAAGTTAGAGTAGAAAGAAGTGGCGGCTCGTGCTTAGGTTGCATGGTTGCACAACCTCCAGATAAAAAATAATAATATGTTAGGAATATACATTTTCCATTTAATGTCATTCAATATTCCAAATATTGCAGCAATGTTGAACTATATGAAATCATTCTGAAATCAAACAGCGCCTCTCCGAGCGCCCTCTCTGGCATCTCATGCGCTCCCAGGCTCCATCGATGACACGTCCTTAAGCTCTTACTACACTTGGATTTTCGTAATGGAATACGGCACGGTTTTTTGCGTCTTTCTCCAACGTGCCGCCAGATGTCACTTAATCGAGATCGTATCAAGCAGTGCTGTAGATCAAGCGACATCAAGCGACATGACCGAGAAAGAGCGAAAAGCCGTGCTATATTCCATCGTGAAGACATTTCCATCACGCGCTACGTTACGAAAACCCAAGTACATGAGAAATGCTGATTGGCGTTTCTCTATGCGATAGCATTGGACCCCGCACGCTTTCGCACCGCGATTCTCGTAGATAAAGCCATCGTCTTACAACGCGAAGAGAACGGGGGTACAGGGCGGAAGGGGTCCACGCCGGCGTGGCGCGGCGTTGGATTCCGAAATGAATGAATGTCTTAAGAAGTGGAGTAGACTTTAAGGTCGGGTAGGTTGGTTGGTTGTTAGTGATTCCGGGAGCGTCAGCAACTTAGATCATTAGTCCCGTAAGTGTAGTGCATGTTTCCCCCCGGGAGGTGGTGGTGATCTTCCCCCGCTGGATGGCGAGATCCGGCGCCGACCTACCGTCAGCTAGCGAGGTTTCCCCCAACCAGCTATCTCCCACCAGCGGGGCACCGCCCCAGCAGGGACACGCTCTAAGCTCTCGACCGGTCTCCCGGCATGTATGGAAGTGTAGTGCATGCTAGTGTAGGTGAGTGTGTAAGAGGTGAGGATAGGAAGAGGAAGAGGAAGGAAAGATCGCGCGGGGTCCGTGGCCCGTTTGTTAGGGTACTGCTCTGGCATTCGCCGGTGTTGATTAGAGAAACCACGGAAAACTATCGATCAGAGCAGCCGGCCGCTAGAATTCTCTTCCAGACAGCGACTGAATTCGACCTGACTAATGTCAAAAATCCTGCCACCGTCAGGACTAACCTAGGACCTCCCGGTTAGAGGGGCTGCAGTGACATCAGTTGATGCATTGAGCTACCGTTCCCAGTATAAGGACTTGAGATAATCAATAAGTTATTTCTTTCAAAGGTAAAAACTGGAGGTAGAATAATCAGACAAAATGTAGGTAAATCTGTTACGTATCCGGAATCCAGATCAACATCAATCTAGAGATAAAAAAGTAGCAAAACCAATACCTGATAAGGTGATTAAAAGGTCGAAGTTTTCGAAGGAACAAAACAATCTGTTTCGGGTCGGTAAGTCCACGTTATGAAGGTGTAACAATCAGTAGGTCGAATGTAACAGGAAGTTTTTGCGCAGTACTTCCAATGCGACAGAAAGTCTGCGAGACCGAAGGTCCGGGAACACAAGAAGTCTAAGTGCAAATGCACATGCCTAATTGGTAAACATGAGGTCTAATAGGTGTCAAGCCCACTACTAGTCACACGGCATTTGTGGTATTGTAGTGTATGTCAGTGTAATTGTGCGTGTGTAAGTAGGAGGTGAGGGTAGGATAAGGAAGAAGAAGAAGAAGAAGAAGAAGAAGAAGAAGAAGAAGAAGAAGAAAGAAAAAAGATTGCGCGCGGCCCGTGGCCCGTTTAGGCTACATGTCCCGCATTTGCCTGATGTTGGTCGAAGAACCTACGGAAGAGTAGCGAGTACAGCAACTTGCCCCTAGAACTCTTTTCCAGACAGCGGTTGAACTTGATTTTATTATTTAGCTAGTGTCGAAAATCCTGCCATTGTCAGAACACAAACCTTACGACCTGCCGGTTAGAGGCACTGCAGTGACATCAACTGATGCCCTGAGCTACCGAAACCAGTATTAGCAGTGGGCAGTAAGTCTAATAGATATATCAGGTTCAATTCAATTTTTTAGAAAATGCACGACTAGTCTCCCTTCGTGCTTCCAAGCAGAAAAATGTGGAACACCTGCAAGGGATCAGGCGAATAACGAACATGTACGAGAGCAACATCCAAATACAACGTCCCACCAAATTAATCGAAGTCAAGTGGAGCTAATGGTAGCAAATTACTAAAATTATAAAATTCGAGGAGACTTGGATGTATACCCTCGGTTTTTGAGCTACAGATTAAAATTCCAGGCTTCGCCAATAAATGAAAGTGACTATTTCTATGACATCTATTCACTATTATATACTTTATGTACATTGTGCATTAACGCTTATCATTCCATTCTATAGTTTCTTTTTAGACATGGAAATATATTGACATAATAATAATGTGGACGATTGTGTGATGTATTTCTGTTTGACCAAAATGGATGAAACACTCGTGCCTATTGGGGAAATTTTATTAGATTTTTAATTATTAAACCATTTACTTTTAGAGGTGATTTCGTGGACTCCTGTCATTAGACTTAATACCCTCGGACCTGATGACCTCTAAACAAAAAATTAATACAATGATCATGGCCGTGAGTAACGATTTTGTAGGAGACTGTGAAGACAAAAAACAACTAGTCGTGCTACAACAGCACAAGTTTTTTGCATTATTTCTAACTGCTCCGTTATATTATACAATTTCATAAGCCTGCAAAAAAGTGTTAACCATCATCACTTTTTAAAATTTTTTAGCCATTTTTTAACCTCTGCGCCATTGAAACGCAGTAATCTGCGAGCTCGAGCTCGTAGTTTCGAAATGAAGTTTTTGCAATTTTTACAATTTTCGAAAATATGAAGAGTACGCCGAAAATGGGACTAGCACTTAATTATTTTACAGCCTATTGTAAAATTTGAGGAGAAAATTTAATGAAAAAATTTGGAGCGGTTTCGGAGAAAAAGTTTACAAAAACATAGATTGTAAATGTTAAAAAATAAGAATATTGTTAAAAAACACGCTGTACATAAAAATACTATGCAGAAATAGATAATAATTTATAAATTCAGTATTGCTAACCATCACAACTGGTTAGTAATTCCAAGAAACAACAATGTACATTATCTCTGTAAAACAAGTTGGGAATAAATATTATTATTATTATTATTATTATTATTATTATTATTATTATTATTATTATTATAAAAAATTGGAAATTTCAAAAATTTCAGACACAAATTATGCGAAATCAACTCGTTCTTTTAAACCAATTGTACATGCCATTTTTTAAAGAGCTAGTTTTTTTCAACAGACTTTGTCTGAGAGAAAAATCTCAATCTTCTATTTTGCAGTTTTGAAATGTTAACTTTTCGAAAATACTGAGAGTTCGCCGAAAATCGGACTAGCACCATATTGTTTATCGTTCCTCGATACATACGAGGAGAAAATTTAAAGAAGAATATGAGCGTTTTTTAAAAAGGTTTTAAATAATTAAAATTGCTTATATTTTGCCCCAAATTATACGAAAACTACTCGCATTTTCGAAAAATTAAACATGACCTTATTTTAAGATCTGTCGTTAAAGAATAGATTTCATGCTATCCGAGGACAAATTTTAATCGAATAATTTGGAGCTATTTTTGAGAAAATTTTGAAAACGTTGAGACTTCATGTAAAGTAACGTCAAAAATAACAATATCTATTTGAAACTCCCAGAGCCTCGAGTTCATTCAGATCGATCGGGGAATATCAATTTTGGAGAAAATCGGCTGGCTGAACTGTTTAGACGCTACCGTTGATGACAGACGGAAAATCGATTTTTCGAATCAAGGACCCACAAAACATGGATTCTGGCTTTCTGGCGACACCACGTGTGAGAGGTAATTTACTGTATAGACGAACATGATTTATCTATTTTTTTCAACCGGGAGACGTGGCTCAAGATTTCAACTGATGTCACTGCAGTGCCTATGACCGGGAGGTCCTAGGTTCGAGTCCCGACGGCGGATAGGTGGACGGTAGATTTTAGACACTAGCTAGCTAGGTAGGATTCAGTTGCTGTCTGGGAGAGAATTCTGGTGACCGGCTACTCTGGTTTTCGCGATTTCTCGGATTAATTCCAGGCGAACGACGGAGCAGGGCCACGGAACGCGCGTGATCTTTCCTTCGCATTCCTTGTCCTACTTACTTACTAGTGCCTTACACACACACACACACACACACACACTTTTCATGTACAACTCTAAAACTCTTGCCGGAAGACCAGTCGGAAGCTTAGAGCTTGTCCAGGCTGGGGCGACAGCTAGGTCGGCGTCGGATCTCACCATCCAGCGAGAAAAGATTACCGCCTCCTCCCAAACAAAAAATCATGCAATACACTTACGGGACAAATGGCCGTAGAAACTGATACGTCCGAAATCATCAATCAAATCCACTTTTTTGTTACCAGACCCCGACAATAAGAGTTTTAATAAAAACTCAATAAAAATTCAAAACAATTCGCCTTTTTCAGCGCACGATTATAATATTTACTTCTTATGAAATATGGGTGAGAAAGTAACAACATTAGCAGTGTAAAAATGTCATTTATTATTTATTATTTATTATTTATTATTTATTATTTTTTTACATAAAAAATTTATTATTTATTATTTATTATTTATTATTTATTATTTATTATTTATTATTTATTATTTATTATTTATTATTTATTATTTTTTTACATAAAAAAGAACTGTATATGACGTAGATGGCAGCGTGTTTGACAAAATTTTATATAAAGAAATATTCTTTCCCGAGTAATTTAATTTTTTTCCTCGGCATAGGATTAATAGAATTTATTTTATGTTTATGATGACGAAATAATTAAAGTTCCTTAACACCTCACAGAACTAAAAAACGTGCTCAGATAGTGAAGATAATTTAAATTTATGATCAGAAACAAATCTAGGGACCATCTCCGCATTCGCCCAAAGGTCAAGGTAAACTGGACGACACTTTTTGGGCATAAGTTAACTTAATGAATCATAGTATTCAGCAACTGGTTTTCATTCATCATTCACCTACTACAAGGGGCATCCAAAAATTATGTTTTTCTATTTTGTTCCCTTGAGTAGGGAAAATAAGCAAACCTTCAGCTGCGGAAAACTTTGGAACCGATATGAACTTTATTCTTAGGCGAGTTGAGCTTATAGTTATTGCGATCTCTCGAGACGTTATCATGGAGCTAATCTCTTAGTCTCTTGCTCGTAGTCTCACTCCAGTTGTGACGTGAGAAATGTTGTTTGTAGGGGCGTATTTTGATGATCTAAATCATCGTCAAAAATGATCAATAAAATGCTCTTAAAATGTTTTTAAAATGCCCTAAAACCAAAGAAAAATGTAAAAACTGTGATCAAAACAGGATGAACAAGACAAAATGTTGGGTATCTTACTGATGTAATCGAGGCTTCTTGCATTCGTTCATGTGAACTTAGCTTGCAAACTTTTGGTTTGGACTGTTCTTTACCAGGAAATCTTTGTCTTTTGTTATCTCGAAATCGGCCGGACCGAATGGCGCTGATAGGCGTCACAGGAACCTTTGATGACATACAACGGATGACATTACAATTTCTGAAACAAGAAATCGAATAGGCTACTCAGGAATTCTGTGGCGAACATTTTTTGCATCTCGTTAATATTATTTGAAGCAATTGCCATTAAAATAATATTAAAATCTGTGAAATTAGCGAAAATGCTTGAAGAATGACGGAAAAGATAAAAAATGACTTATTAGTCGAAATCGACGAAAAATGAAAAAAATGGCCTATATAAATGGGTCATTTCATTTTCTCATATCATAAAATGAATTTCTACACTAAACGGCATTGTTCTAAAGAGAAAAGACAAAAATGAGAGTTCATTAAAATCCGGCCCGTAGTTATTTGTATTTGACTGCATGGAATCAAGGGGAATCTTGGGCAAGTTTTGTAATGCCATAAAGAATAAAAGCAAGAGATGTTGAGTTCAAAGGTTCTATCTTTGCCTTCAATGCAAGGTCCCTCTGTGCTCGACAGGCATTAGCTTTCCTAAGGAACCCCAAGAAAAGTCGAGTTGGTCAGGGTGGCGTTGAACACCTAGTTAAGAAATTAGGGGACAGAATAGTATGCGCATAAGGCATATAAAAATCGGTACTACAACGTGTGAAATGTTTCGAGAAATCAAGGAATAATATATTTGAATCAATGATGAAATGAAAATGATGTAAAAATAAAGAATGACGTAATGAAATATAATCAAATTTTGCTCGTAATTTTATACCTGTATGTTGATTCATCCTTGCACAGGAACATTTACGTTTCGGAGGAACCTCGTAGTTGCTAATAAAATCACTAATATCAATAAAATTACTTTCCCGTCTTAATACTTCCTTACGTAGAAAAGAAAAAGTGTTCTAATGTTGCGACAAAATTCGTCAATTTTCCACATATAAATTCGTATTGTGGAGCCCTGGAAATTAAATTAAATTAAGTAAATTAAATAAATAAATTAAGCCTGAGAAGCCCTGGGTGAGCAACGGTCTTTCCTAATAGAAGAATGCTCTTAGTAATATACCCACAACTGAGCAATGTTTGTGGGTAGTAAATTACTTCCTCTAATACATTTTTCAGCCAGAATCCACGTTTGTGGGTCATACATACTGAAAAATCGACAGCAGAAGGTCTGTTTGACGGTACAACTCTGGTCAACGCTAGAGCCTAAACCGTTTAGACGATTTTCTCCAAAATGGATATTTCCTCGTCCATCTGAATGAACTAGAGACTGTAAGTTTGAAACGGATATTTTTATCTTGGGGGTCATTTTACATGAAGTCTCAACAACATTTTCAAAATATTCTCAAAGTAGCTGCCTACCTGATAATGATGAAATATGAAATTTCGTGTTTTTCAATTTGTATTGGATCATATGCTCTGTTGTATTCTCTTTGAAGTGATTCAAACTGTTTCTTCCTACATTTCTTAGTTTTTGAGAAAATCTTTTTTTTCGACGCGAGTGTCAACTGCCAAGCCCGTAGTGAGTGAACTTCAGATGCATTTTCCCGAATTGGAAATTTTCAGCACATTCAATCATATCAAACTTCGTGAATCACAAACTATTAAAGATAATAATATAATTCTTTTTGCAGCATGTAACCCATGATTTTTCTCTAGTGAATGAGCTAGAATAGTTCATGTCACTAAAAGTTTCAGTTTTATGAACTGAAATGTCCAGAATAAACTTATAAACAATTATTTTTCTCAAATAATAGAATTCTGAGCTCTTCAGTTTTCACAGTACCTTTACAATTCTAGTTCATTAACTAGAATATTCAATTGTGATTAATTTAAAAAGAGAATCATCAAAATATATTAATTTGTTAAAGTGTTATGATATTTGAAGTAAAAGTCTGCATTTTTTGCTAAATATTTATAAGCAAATAGAAAAAATATTTTTAAATTATTTAATCTCTAAAAGCATAAAGAAATCAAATGCACAAGGGAAAACAAAATAGTCCCAAAATTCTAGAATTTTTTTTCTCAGGTAAGCAGCTACCTTAGCAATAGGTCCAAATTTTTTATGGAACTCTTTCCTCTTAAAGCGTAAAGGACTCTAAAAATGGTCCGTTCTCATTTTCGTTGAAATATCTTAATTTTTGAAAATTGCGAAGTTCAAACATTTTCGGCGTCTTTCTACAACTTCAATATTGAATATGGAGATACTTCCCTTAATAAAATATATTCTTCGAAGGCAGATCTTAAAATAATATAATGTATAATTTTGCGAAAATACGAGAATTTTCACGTAATTTTGCCTGAAAAATAGGCGATTTAAAAGCTTATTTTCTCAAAAACAGCTAAAAATATTTTATTTTATTTTTTCTTGAATAGAGCATAGTACGGTTAGCGAAACTAATGACGGTGTTACATACTTTCGAAAATTGCAAAAAGTTAACATTGTAAAAGATGATAGAATGGGAAGAGCAAAAACTTAGAACGTAATATAAGATTATGGACAATTTTATTGAAAAAACGAATAGTTTTCGCGAAATATATGAAGTTATTGCAATTTATTTTGAAAAATTCTCAAGAACGGTTGCAATTTTTTCTTTAAATTTATTCCCCAGGTAGAGTAAAGGTCTATCCTTTATTGAACATTTTGAAGTTTCGGAAATTGTCTATGTTAGAATTAATGTGAGAAAGTATGTGTTATAGTAACACATCTATTTTCACTTTGGCAAATCACCGTTCTCTCATTCGCTTCATAATTTAGAATTTAAAGGAATAACAGTGACAGTTCCTATGACTGTCCCATGTGGCCCAAGCTCTACCTTCGCACCTGTGGGGAAGTACGGTATAGGAACTTGCCGCGATTAGAAACAGGTTGATCGAAATTACCGGCAGTTATTAGCATTACAGGTTGGCCGCAAAAAGGTTTCGGTGGAGCGAAGGCGGCAGAGACTGCCAGTCAATACGTTTAAAACCACATTCCTCCTCCGAAAAATACAAAATGTCTTCTTTCTTGCATGTTTCTCCAGTTAATTTCCTTTCTTGAGCTTGCTCGCCCTTGTGCTTATATTTTCATCTTATCTGCTACTGTTATTAAAGTAGATTCTCGATTTCTTGAATATGATGACATATAGGTCCGTGGCCCATTGGTTAGGGTACTGCTCCGGCATGCCCCTAGTGTTGATCGGAGAAAACTACCGATCAGAGCAGCCGGTCGCTAGAATTCTCCTCCAGACAGGGACTGAATTCGACCTAACTGACTAGCTAGTGTCAAAAATCCTACCACCGTCAGGACTCTAACCTAGAACCTCCCGGCCAGAGGCACTGCAATGAAACAGTTGACGCCCTGAGCCACCTCTCCTGATTCCTCTGCAGGAAAATAATAATTTTTCCCTGCTTGGGACGCAATTAATCCTCTTGACTATTCCATTTTTCATAGTGTTCAAAACAAGGAAATTAGACAAACTATTCCAATATTATTCTTAGGATTTATTCAGAATGCGCCGCGCCCGAGAAGATGGACTTCGTTTCTTTCGTGAATTAGTATATACACAAAAGTCCTTTAAATAAAACAACAATACAAATCAACAACACAAAGTATATTCCTTAGACTTTCCATTAAATATTTGCTATATTACAAAACTACGAAATTCACATGGAAGTAAACAAACCACTACAATATGAATTCCTGTAAAAACTCGATCAATTTCATAAACAACCTAAAAAATGTCATGTTTCAAACACCTTCAAATTCAATAAAAGTGCACGAAGAAAATTCACAATCAGATTCAATTTTCTTAACGATGTATTCTTTCGCTCTAACACGAATACTTTTAAATCAGTTGAAGTGAGGAAAACCAAACTTCCCACTAGGGTGGATACAAGAAATCGACTTTCGAATTTTTTACGGGAATCAGTAAAAAGTTGCAAATTTGTTTAAAAATGAAATTCTCAAAGTTTCAGCTTGATCGGATAACATTAAAACCTGGCTTATCAGCTCTAAAGTTTAGAAAAATGCATTTTTTCTACAAAGAAATCGAGTGTTGTTTGCAATAAAATGAAATGTTTGCCCAGAGAATGTGATATTTATTTATTTTTGTAGCGAAATTTTCTGTCTTAAATTTTCAAATTCACAATTTGTTTGACAAACATACATTTCAAGACATGGGAGTTTTGTGGACCGGACGTCGAAATTCGTGTAAGAGGAAAACAATCAATTTAGGAGAGTCTCGTGGCTCTTGTACCATCGCATGAGAATTTTCTGAGCCCCAGATCCGCACATTATGAGTGTTCACATGTCCACTAAGATGAAATGTCGACTCATCACTGAAGACATGATCAAAAAAATCTTCATCGTCCTGCAATAACATGTCGTTATCAAACTTGGCACGTAAACCATGATCTATAAGTTTTAGAGCTTGTGACAACTGCAAACGATAAAAACGTAGTTTTAAGCTTTTCCGTAAAACTCTCCAAACAGTCGTTACAGGAATTGCTAATTCACGAATAGTTTTCCGAACGTATTTCTTTGGGCTAAGCGTGAAAGACCTTCGCACTCGCTCATTGCTCTCTTCACTAACTCTTGGTCGTCCCGAACTCTTCTCTTTACAAAGGCAGCCAGTGTCTTCAAACTGATGATACCATCTACGGATGTTATTATCACCTGAAGGATCACAACCGAACTTAATACGGAAGACATATGGAACAATAACTACAGATTCTGTCTTTGCACACAGTAAAACACAAAAAGCTTTCTATACACTAGTCGCCATTTTTGCCACTAGCGCTTGCTAACAGATGGCGGCGGAAAAATTGCGTGCACATGCGCACTGGTACCAATAAACAAATGTTTGAGTTGCTCTTTCGTTTGATGTGTCATTTATGGATGTTTGATGTGATAAATATTGTAGGGCGTTGAAACCCCGCTATTCATTTTGAAACATCCTGTATATTTCATTCATTCATATAGCTATTTCCCATCCCAATGTACGACATCACTTTGTAAATCTAAATTTTCAAATTTATTTTTGATAATCACTACTCTTTTCTTCCGAAATTTCTGTCTAGAGACTCGTACACTAGACCTGGTGACTACCAACGTGTGTGGATCTTGCCCTAATGCAAAGGTCCCAGGTGTCGGCGTTCCGACAGGCTTATTACCCTTATTTTCCACGTGATATCCATAAAAAAAGATTAATCCGATCGACACGTTAATCAAACAGCTTGTCAGTATGAAAATTAAAACGAGATCCGTTCTTTACAGTACTAAAAAAGAGCAAGTTACCTATGACGTTTACGTTAATCATGGTTTGATGATAATAAGGAACGAGTCGTATGTCAATATTTTCTTCGCTCTCTCCGTCTTTCTTAATTCCATCACTTCTCTAGTTGCAGAAGATTAATTAAAAACGATATTACTTGAACTATTTGATGCTAAATACCTCAAGATATATTACATTTTTTTTAAATACCACGTAACGTGATGGTTCCACACTTACCAAGTAACGGTGGTTCCACAAAAATCTCTTATATTTTCCGATCTGTAAGTTTGTGAAACAAGTTGTGCATGTGAAAATTATAGACATAAACATTCTCTACAAAACTAAAAAATCACGTTTCTTGGACAAACCGTGCCATTAAAAAAAATCGATTCTTTTAGAAAAAATATCAGTTTTTAACTTTAGAACTGAGGTATATTTTCACGTTATTCAATCGAAATGTAACTTGGAAATCTTAATTTCTTACCAATTGGCACCTTTCTAGAAGTTTCTGTCATAGAAATGTCCATATTTTGCAACCACCCTACTGACCACCCTCACCATTCCGATTCTTCTGATTATTTAGGAATAATTCTAAAATTAATATTTGAATGTCTTGTAATTTGATTGTAGGTATAATTAATAAAATTATACTTCAGTAGCAAATAATATCATTGTAAATAAGATTATGTAACACTTATCTACTTATCAACCAGGTAATATAAAACAGATACCTACTGCTGTACTTATTGCAAATAAAATTATATTTAAAAATATCAGTGGCATCGTTCCCTTCCTTCCGAGTTTTGAAGGTAATTGCCAATGCGGACCTGCAAATATACACTATGTGATACAGAGAGAAAATACGACGGCAACTCTGCTCTTTTATCATGTGACCGAAAGTGGCCAAAATCGAAAACTTTAAAATATCCACGCAAAATACTCTGAGTTACATGAATATTCAAAAACGCAGAGTTAAGTAAATCTTCGAAAACACCGCGCATACTGAAGTGTTAAACCGAGCTGCCCTTCGCTATTGTACCTGCCGTCAAATTCGATAACCTCCGCTAATAAGTATTTCGAATAACACAGATCAAATCATTATATTAACAGACGTAGGTACATGATCATCGTTCATTTATATTGCCTCAAAAGTAACACAAGACAACAAAACATAAACGCATCGGTTGGCAAGGTCTCTTCTTAATCGATCCAATTCGACTCACGGATGTGAGACGTCGTTTAGGTTGCCTCATCAGCGACGCAAGACAAATTGCGCATCTGCCAGGACAAACTATAACGCCGGTATACTTTGCGAAAGGGAGGAATACGATGTTGTCGGAGGGCACAGCCCTTATCTATCTATCTATCTATCTATATATATATATATATATATATATATATATATATATATATATCTATATATATAAAAGAAAGTCGTGTTAGTTACACTATTTATAACTCAAGAACGGCTGAACCGATTTGGCTGAAAATTGGTGAGCAGGAAGCTTAGAGCCAGGAGACGGACATAGGATACTGTTTATCCCGTTCGACAGCGTTCCTGTGTGAGAACGCACATTTTTGCACGTTTTCGCACGTTTTCGCGTGATTTCGCATGTTAGCGGTCATTGTTGCCTGTTGTTACCCATTGTTGTAACGCCGCACTGATAACAGAAGGCGATAATGATAGCCGCCTTTCGTTCGCCGTTATATCTATATATAGTCGTGTTAGTTACACTATTTATAACTCAAGAACGGCTGTACCGACTTGGTGAGCAGGAAGCTTAGAGCCAGGAGACGGACATAGGATACTGTTTATCCTGTTCGACAGCGTTCCTGTGTGAGAACGCACGTTTTTGCACGTACGCAGTGCAACAAGGATAGTACAGTTTCTCACAGTGAGTGCGACGCGAGAAAAAGATGGGACCGGCTTTTAAGGCGGAACAGAGTTCGCCGGGTCAGCTAGTATTTCTATAAAGACTCGTGATGAACTCTCCGTATTCGGTCCCCCGCATGCAATTCTGTGACATACGTCGGAAGTGAGATTCGAATGACGTCGTGGTCTCCAACTAATGGTAGTCAAACTTTTACAATTATTAAATACCGTATTTTCTCAAATATAAGCCCATTCCCCTTAAAAAAAGGCCAAACATGGATGACGGCTAATATGGGAGTAGCTTGAAATGAATCAAAATAATTTTTCAAAAATGGTCATATATTTTTGAAACAATGCTACAAATGGATAGATATTTTATTTATACATCACACCTGCAATTTTCTAAGAACCTACTAGTAATGAAAATTACAGGCAAGTTTCAGTTTTTAAACATTACAACGAATAATATACGAAGTATATTCGAATAATACACGAAGTATAGAAATTTTCCGAAATTTTCGTCCAAAAACCCAAGGGAGCATATATGTGGTATTTCAAATATATCAAATGAGTATATTAACAGGGTATTGACATACGTAGATGCTAATCGTACAAGTATATCCATATCGTCTCAAACGTTACTTTTTTAAATTTTTTTCTTCTCGTTCGACATTTTTGTCTCTCTTTATAGTACTATTTATATTATAACATTTTTGATATGGCGTTCCATAGCAAGGAGTATTCATTCCTACTCGTGAACATTGTCTAAGTTTCGAAGGTTTGTTCAGGCTTGAAAGTTTGGTTTGAGGTGTAAAGTTGAAAGTTAAGGTAGCGCTAGGTAGGGTGTAAAAATCAAGTTACGGTGGTCTCAGTCTATCCTTAGGGAAACTTGATTTAATACGGGGCCATGAAGCACGACGGCCTAGATTAAATATTGTGGAATAGGGTGAAGAGTAAAGATTTTGATAGAAATGGTCGGCTATTTTACTTATGTGTGATAATATATTTAGCTCGCGATGAATTTGGGAATTTGGAATAAACCATGGTGCCTTATTTTGGAATGCAACTATCTTTTCGAGATTACTGGGTTCTACGTCACCCCATACTGGAAATACAAAGGTTAGAGTGGGTTGAATAATTGATTTGTACAGTAATATTCGGCTTTCTATACTAATGGCCGATCGAGAGTTAATTAAGGGGAACATTTTTCATGGTTTGACCGAGGCTTTATTACGAGTTGCGTGGAAGTGGGGTTTCGACATGTCAAATGTCATTTGTCAAATAATACTCCTAGGTACTTTGCCGGTGAAGAGGTCCACGGAATGAGATTCCCCTTGATGTTAAGTTCGGAGGGATTTTTCGGTCGGCGTAATGTGAATATCTTTGCTTGACATTTAGTATGATTTATCTATATTCTCCAATTCTGAGTCCATTTACTTTAATTCTTTAGATCGTTTTGAATATTCTCCTTCGATATTATGTTATCGCTATGAGATGTGAAGAGTGCAATATCGTCAACGTATAAAGCAACGTTGGAGTCGCCTTGAATTGGAATGTCATGACTGAAAATGTTAAATAGTAAAGGAGAGAGAACTGAACCCTGTGATACTTCTGTGGCAATAGTGTGATGGGTAGATGTGTCTGTGTTGACTTCAACTACAAACGATCGCAACTGTTTTTATCAACTGATCGCAAATGACTTTAACTACAAACAAACGCAATTCTTGGCAAGGCCTCTTCTTAATCGATCCACGGCGCCTCGCGGATGTGAGATGTTGCGGTCGCCTCAGCTCTCTTCGGGGAGGCTCTCGACCGTGACGGTGGAAAGAGGCTGTGGAAAGAAAGGAAGTGTGGGAATCAAGGCCGTCGTCACTTATTACAGGCCCTGGGCAAAGAAATGCTATGGGACCATTATCGACTTCTGAAAATTTAAATGCAAAAAGGTTACGTAAATTGAGCCTATTGATGTATCCATGCACGTAATGCTTTTTTGGAGTTGAGTGTTTTACCATAATATTTATGATAATATCCCCAAACTTCTAAATGTAATTAAAATCAGGTCTGGATGAACTTATTTACTTATTGTCAAAAAAAGTTGAAAAATATTTGAGACGTACTGTTTAGAGAAGTGTATTCTGTGCACGTTTTCTTGAGTTCTGGGATCCCTACCATAACTCATTTATAAGTTGAATTAAGAGTACGAAATGAGCGTTTTGCCAAGATTTGAAAATATCTTGATTCGCTCCTGTGTAATAATAGCTGTTTATGCAATTAATTTTTATGCTAAACTTTATTGCATGAGTACATGTTTTGAAAACGAGCGACCTTAGGAAAGAGTTTTCAAATCTGAACGAACGTAATAAAAAATAGTACATTATGAAACGATGATATAATGATGGGCATTAATACATGAGTGTGATAATACTTCACATGAGTGTATTAATACCCATTGCGTCAAGTTTCATACGGTACTTTTTCTATGACTTTTATAAGTTAAACTTTTATATTGAATCGTTTCGTGGCAGTGGACATGCAGGATTCAGCCAAGGCCATCTAGCGGGCAAATCCCAACTCTGCACTCGGATGTTGCCGCAATTGACTGTTGTTATAAGTCCACCTGCGAGGGAGTACTGCGCTAGTGAAATAGGATCAAAGTGAAAGTACGATCCAATTTATTTTAAATAATATTCAACGATGATAATAATAATAATAATAATAATAATAATAATAATAATAATAATAATAATAATAATCTTTGAATGGACACCTAAATCCATAATGCAATTTGCAAGATAAAAATATCAGCCCATTAAATCTAGCCCAAGAGAGCAGAGAGTTCCTTCACTTGACAAGGGATGATAGACTTGATATTTGGAAGACGAGGGAACTGCATGGCCGGTTTAGAGCATCGTTAACACCTGATGAAATTGATCTGAGGTGGTCCACAGAATGGCTGCGAACAGCGGGACTCTATGGTGAAACTGAGGGTTTCCTCTTCTCCATTCAGGACCAAGTGATAAAGACCAGAACATATCGGAAATATATCTTGGGCCAACAGATAGATAGCAAATGCCGATTATGCAAAAGTACCAATGAGTCTATCCAGCATAAATGCAGTGGTTGCCCATACTTGGCTCAGACTGAATACTTGCAACGACATAATAATGTAGCGAAAGTAGTTCACCAAGCGCTTGCAAAGAAATACCATTTAGTTGAACAGGAACAGCCATATTATAAATGTAAGCCTGAGCAAGTCATCGGTAACCATCAGGCACGAATTTTGTGGGACACGACAATTATAACTGACAGAACTGTTGAAGTAATATTGTGCTGTTTGATAAACAGCGAAAACAGTGATGATAGTCGATGTAGCAGTTCCTTCAGATGAAAAGCTATTTTATCGACATTAGTAGAGAAAAAAACGAAAATATCAACCACTGGCTGTCGAATTAAGGATATGTACAGACTACGAAGAGTAGAGATAGTTCCTGTGGTAGTGTCCGTAAATGCTGTAGTCACGAGGAACTGGCAGAAAACTGGAGAAATTCTACAATTACAAGAAAAACATCTGAGAACTATGCAGAAAGCTGCTTTACTTGGTACAGCGAACATTGTCAGGAAATTTTTGAGTCTTGATTGAGGGATAAATTACCAGAGAAAGTAATGCATCTCTAGAAGATTGCGTAATAGTGTGCAAGATTAAAAATTGAGAATAATTGTGAAGTGTTTGTTCTGTAGACTTTATTTTCTTTGTATCTCCATAAACATTGTTCAGACATATTTTGCCTTGGGCAGGATAACCCCGACATCTTTTGTATTTAAAAAAGGAAAAATTATAAATATATAATAATAATAACAATAATAATAATAATAATAATAATAATAATAATAATAATAATAATAAAAATAAATTAAAACTGTCAAGCATATTATAATATCAAGTGCAATTTTAATGTACACAATCGAACGAAACATTTACTAGAACGATTCTCAATAATTAATTAAGGTTCAATATTGGTTTGTAATCATTTCTGTGATTGGTCAAGAATCTGTATCATAATGAAATCTGAATCATAATAAGTATCATTATGCAACTGGTCAAATGACAGCATTACAGAATGGGAGTAGGAAAAGCAACATTAAAAACGAGTTGCCATTTTGTTTGTATAACAGCATTATACATTTATAAGAGAATCAAACTACATTTTGCGAAATAACTTTCTTGTAACATCTCGACATCTACACGAAAAAACGGTGGTCGGCTGACCCGTTTACCTTCCCCCCCCCCCCCGATTACCCCACGTGACCCCACGTTACCCCACGATTCTCGCTGCGATTGGCTGAACGTGTGATGACGCAATCATTCGTGCCGTAAAATGCTAAAACGTCATTTGTGCCGTAAAATGCTCGATTATGAACGATTTCTTGCAACAGTTGGTTGGCTGGTTGTAATGCTTGGTTGTTTGTAATGCTGGTGTACAAAAAACTATTTGCAAAGGGGAAATCAGATTTGGGCTATTATCCACCAGCATGATTCCCATTATGAAGGAATCGAATTACTGCCACGAGAACACGGAGAACGATTATTTGAATAACCATACTCTCCATTGAACGCAATAAAACGTGCCCTGAGAGTGAAGCTACATTTATGTTCAGAAGTATAGCATCTCAGTATTTGCTCAATGGAACAGAGAAACTGCACGACAAACTTAATCGAGGTGGGAGTCATTGACCCAGAAGCTGAGGTACAATACTTGTTACGGGCATATACCATTATAGCTCTATACTAATACATTGCGACCGCCACCCTTATTCACTCTTCACGTTGGGTCGCCAGATGTGACCGCCACCCTTTCTTTTAGTATATGATCCGGCCGATCCTAGGGTGTGGCGCATCAATTACCGTACTCGTATTACTACGCATTAGAGTACGTTATCCCCGTAATCGTTTATTGTTGTTGGTTTTTTATTTTATTTTTTTAAAGAAGAAGCTACAATCTTTTGTCTTGGCCTGTCTCCAACCTTAACACCCAAAGAAAAACTTATAGGATTCCTTTCGGAAGTAGGGTGTATGGGATCTTTCTCGATTGTGAAATTTAACACTAAAAATTCCTGAAAAATAATTTTTGTATTCAATAAAAAACAAGAAAATACACAATATAATGGAACACACAAAGACAAAGAAACACAGATAAACTCCAAAAGTTCATGAAACACTTTGTAACTCAGTCAGCATATCTTCGCTTGGTTTGGTTTGGTTTTTTCGTGTTTCCGCGCGCGTCAACTGCTTCGGTCATTAGTCCCGTTAGTGTAGTGCATGTTTTTTCTAGGGAGATGGCGGTGATCTTCCCCCGCTGGATGGCGAGATCCGGCGCCGACCTACCGTCGGCTAGTGGGGTTTCCCCCTAACCAGGACTCTCCCACCAACGGGGCATCGCCCCAGCCGAGACAAGCTCTAAGCTCCCGACCGGTCTCTCGGAATATGTGGCAGTGTAGTGCATGTTAGTGTAAGTGTGTGTAAGGGGAGAGGATAGGACAAGGAAGAAGGACAGATCGCGCGCGGTCCGTGGCCCGTTTGATAGAGTACTGCTCTGGCATTCGCCTGGTGTTGATCGGAGAAACCACGGAAAACTACCGATCAGAGCAGCCGGTCGCTAGAATTCTCCTCCAGACAGCAGCTGAATTCGACCTAGCTGAAAAGCTAGTGTCGAAAATCCTGCCGCCCTCAGGACTCGAACCTAGGACCTCCCGGTTAGAGGCGCTGCAGTGACATCAGTTGATGCACTGAGCTACCGCTACCGGTCATATCTTCGTGCTTTTCAAATACCCATTCAATATTTTACCAGTTATGAACAGAAATTTTAAATTAACATCTGCCTTTCCAGGATGCACTTTTCTTGACTAGAATTTTTTAATCAAGCAGCAAATTGCTCTGCAATGAGTTTAAACTTGTACTAATCCTGTAATAACCACGATCACACTTAATTCAATTTTCTCTTATCTGCAACATTATTCTTTGAAAAAAGTTTCACAACTAATAACTCCTCTTTCAAATTGTCGGTTAATCCGGAGTTC